>VDFB02109065.1:157301-176453 GCA_007258455.2 Sequoia sempervirens | reverse complement strand
AGAGCACTTAGAAACGCAAAGATGAGTCAATGAGTGAAACATATCTATATATAGTCATGGAGTTCCCATCCAACAAGAGAGAGAAAAATATCTAACATGTATTCCGCATTGGGATTGAAGACCGACGAAGGATAGCATTGGATACTTCTAACATTTATGCCCACACATGAATATTTCTAAAAAGAAACTCCTGTTTTTTAAGTTTTAATATAGGAATAGTACATAAGTTTCCTTTCCCTTCCCTCCGGTCAGGGGCATTATCCGTTGGTTTTTGTCTGAGATTCAGAAGTTAAACCACGTGGTTTAATTTACTGCCATGGTTTGTACACAAATGGAAAATAATATTCCCATTTGGTTTTTCAGTAACATACTATCATCATTTGGAGCTGCATGTATCAGTGAATTTATTTGTCCTGTGATAACAAGTGATATATAATACGGTTGCACTTATAGTTTTGTTTATTATATATAATAAAATATTAATGGTTATCTTTGATAATGAGTAGCTTAGTTAATGGCCTTCCTTTTACGTATCTCTGCAATAATCTCACGATTTCAATGATTTTATGTTTTGGGTAGTTAAGTGATGCTTCTTTCAGCTTCGTGCACATTGTAATGACCAGTAATTCTGTATCGAATAAAACGAAGTAATTCAGTTCAAAAGATTTATATTAAATAATTGGTCTGTCTTTGCCTCATCCCATGCAAGCACAAAGCAACTTGACGTCGCGTTAAAGGAAAAGATCCCCCATGTTCATGACCAATGACTATGAGGACTTAGATTGAGTTAAAAAAAGAAGATACATGCATCTTTGAAAAACATGTCCATCACCCATCGTCTTTATCCCAACACTCGAAGATGGGGAAAGAAACTTTATCCTTTGATATTGACTAGCAGTAAGAACTTGATGGTTATTTTTGGTATGGAATCTTAAAGAAAATAAAATGTTTTCATAAATTAAATTTAGGATAGAAAATATATGGATGCTGTCAAATAAATAAATAATTTATATTATAGAAGTGGGATTGATAATTAAAAATATTAAAATAAATTGTGGCATTTAAATAAATAAAATATGATACTACGTTTGATAATTATGATGGAAAAGTGATTTACCAAATATTAGGAACAAATTTGTCGAGTTCTAAACTTGTAGGGTTGACTCAAGCAAAGATTTGTGATTATACAAATTAATTGTTATTCACACTAGTTCACTACTATGAATGCAAGTTTGGCCTCCTAGTGTGTAGACTTGATCTTTGAAATAAACCTTAAATGATGTGCATGGTTCTAAACTAACAAGAGGTGGCTCAATGTATTTTTCTTGCATTAATTTGTGGTGTCTACTTGTTCTAAGAAGGTGTGGTGTTCACACAGACCTTGGAGAATTTGTTATACTAAGGGTCATGCTCCCCTTAATCAAACCCTTAGTGGATCACCTTTATAGTTTTAAGTGTAATGATCAAGGACAACAAGCAAGCATATAATGGTATTTAAGATTATATGTTTTGATGTAAATGCTAAAATATTCCTTGTATTCTCCAAAACATCTAACTCTAGATGTGCTTAATAAGAATGCCCCATGATGTCCTAAATGTCCTTAGATGATCTCCCAAATAAATGAGTGTCCTTAAATATAGTAACCAAGCATGCAATCAACATAATGTATGTTAAGTCAACTCACAATGGCTATTGAAGTGGTTGAAAAGGTGGGAATTCTGAATTTTAAAATTTAAAAGAAAGGTTCATATTTGCAATTTTCGAAGTGACTTAAGTGAAGTCCACACTTGTAGATTTGATCTATGGTGGCAATAATGGGTCTAGGGATAAGGATGTAAATTTGGGGAACAATGATGGAACCGATTGGGATATGGGATGTCATGAACCAATTTTATGCATAATTATGCCACTTTTAAGCTAGTTATTGCATTTAAGGCACTTTGCTCAAAGTGAGCCCAAAATATAAGGGAAAAGACCATGGGTAAGCAATTTTCACCATTACATTTTACCCCCACTTTGATGTCCATGCAAAATACTATGCAAAAGCATGTCAAAGTAAAATACGTAGTCAACATGTAAAATTAAATATTTTCAAACACCCAAAAGGATACAAATCTTTATTAAGTAAAAAAATTGGCATATAATTGCTCATGCCCTAAGGTCACTTAATCTTCAATTTGGTGTAATAATTCTCTTCATGAACATCTTATAGTGAATTTGGTTGAGGATGATTCTAATTCAAAGGTTGTTGAGCCTTGTCATGTTGATGGGGTGGTAGTCCCTTAACCTAAGTTGCCTAAAGATTTTTGTGTGGCTTCTTCCCCTATATTTGTGAGTGGTGTCAGTGTGTTTCCTCCTACTAGTGTTGTGACTTCTACTTGTTGCTCAATTTCCCTAATCAAACACCGCTCTCCTTGTGCTTTGTGTGTAGTTGCATCCTCAGAGAGGGTTTCCCCTCCTCCCTCTCTTGACTTAGTAGATTTGGATGATGATTTTTCATGAATGTAGTTCAAAGGAAGAAGAAAGGTCTTCCAAAACATGTATTTATATCCCACACCTAAATTAAGGGTGTGCAACCTACTAGGTTTGGTCATGGTATCATATAGTTCATTTTCATGGTTTATTCTTGGTAGCTTTGTTGCAACTATACTATTTGTTAGTTGTTGCTTGCTGGAAAATTTGTAAAAGGATTGGGGCCTTTCAAAAACCCCTTTCTTACCTTTTTTCATCTATAAGGGCTTGGGACCCTTTTCCCAACTTAATATGTCAAAAAAATCATTATTTAATTATTATTTTAATGAGTGTTCCTTTAAAACTTGTTAAATAAAGAAAAATCATACATTGGGTGGCATTTATCATGCATTTTGAGAATCATTAATTATAATTTTATTAAAGTAACTATCCTTGAAAACATTAAATATAGAGAGAAGGGTAAGAGATTCAACCTATTATAAAAAGTGATAAAAATATTTAACTATGAAAAAATGCAAAAATCTCTTCATTTTGATATGGATGATCTATCAAAGAGCTTCATCTAGATACAAAACATGATATGAATTTATAAATAAAATGATAATTATTTTGAGTAGATACACTTATGAAGCTTTGTCTAGTACTAAAAAGAACATAATTTCCATTGTTGCATCAATACAATCAAGCTCATAAAGAACATCAATGATTATATATGCCCCCTCTAATTGGTTGTATACATAGAATGTGAAGAATTGAAGAAAATAAAATATAAAGGACATGAAGTGTAGCAAAATATATCATATGATAAAGCATGTAGCACAACAAAAGATATCATCATATGATAAAGCATGCAACACAACAAAAGATCATCATATGGTAAACATGTGAGTACATAAGATGGAGATAATCATCAAGACATGTGTAAAAATTTACCCTGAGTATAGGAAATGATAAAATAAGTATGATAAAGCATGAAATATAGTAAAAAGTGTCATCATCATGTGAGCACATAAGTGAGAGATAAGCATTGAGGCATGTGTAATAATGTTACCCCCAATATAGGCAAATGATAGGATAATGATAGCCCTAAAGGCTAGACAATGAACATGTAAGAAACAATAGGTTGTAAAAGGTGTAGGTATGTAACAAGGTTCATTCCATGGATAAAAATATATGTGCATGACAAAGGTAATAAACACATAAACATAGGTTGTAAGGATGATAAGGAGCATACCTATAATCAAAGGATGTAAGTATGGCATGGATCATAGAATGGTATCATAAGATATAAGCATGCCAAGGATCACAAGCATGGGATTATATAATGTAAACATGACAAGGTTCACAATCATCGAATCGTGATAAAGATGAGCATAATAAATATATAGCATGTCCAAGTAACATCATAAGCATGGAACACAAGGACTATGGTAACATCGAAAATCATGTAAAATAGTAAAATAACAAGGAACATGTGATAAACAAGGTGGTAATGTGGAATATACAAAGCATAAGAACCTAGAAACATAAAAAGTAGCAAAGATCATTGGTGGCAATTATGAAGCATAATAAAGTATAGGAGTCAAACAAAACATAAGAGCCACACATGGAACACAAGAAAGATCACAATGATTAAACATAGAAGAATGAATAGGAAAGAATAAAGCATGATATAGAAGGTGAAATGGGAATGGGAAATGCATAATGAACATTAGATAGGCAATATTGAAGTTGAAATGAGAATAGAAAAACACAACACTCATGGCATAAATAAAAGGGTTAAATTATAAGAACACATAAAAAAAGTAAAAGCTAATATAAGTATATATATAAATAAATCATAAAAATACTCAATAATTTATGGAAAATATTTATTGGGATCATACTCCAATAGGTCATCCTTCTCCCAAAAATTGGCATCATATTCTTCTTTCACAAGTGCATGATTTTCTTCTTCAAATATATATGTTTCATCTTAATAGGTTTTAGTACTTTTTTTTAATATATTTCCAATGGGTGGAACTATAGGAGCTCCTTTCTTTACCCATTCTCTTGCGTCTTTAGAGTTGGTAGAAAGAAATATTTGACATTTGTTGAACCAAAAAAATTTACTTTAGAATTCACAAATCAATGCTTTTAGCATGTAATATCAACTTTTGTAACATAGAACCCTTCTATTGGGTGGAACAAGGAGTAAAGTGTGATTTATATAATCATGTTGCATCTTAGCTTTATCTTTTTTCCCACTCTCTCTTTTAACCTCTTTTGATACCTCATAAATTTATTTCACTTTCATAAGAAGGCTCCTTGGGAGTGTGTACGTAAGTATCCAAAGTAAAATGACTTGACTCAACAAGAGGCTCATATGAATCTTTTGTGATCTTTACAATTTTACCATCATGAACATATTTAACAAATTGATGTACAACAAAAGAGACAACCCTCCAATGCTCAAGCCATGGTCTACCAAGCAATATGGAAAATCTATTTGAAGTGGAAATAATATGAAATAATATTTGTACTTCCTTAGAACCCACCTTAAGAGGTAAAATGACACAACCGAAAGTGTGAATTAATACTATGCTAGTTATCTTCAATGATACTACTAAATAAGCATAAAAATTGGTTATGTTCATTACCTAAAATTTTTGCAAACATTTATTGAATTGATTAGTAGCATCTATGAGAATGTCACTAATAACCCTATCATGTATTTGATCTACCACATATAAGAGACCAAAATGGCTATTTTTTGGGATTTCATCATCTAATAATATGATCAATGGAGTAGCATGGGAGAAAGAAGGCATATCTCTAGATTATCTTGTACACATGCAAAATCATTGGCATGTGGATGTATATGAGAATCAATGTGAAAATAATCCATAATAGATCATTCAACCTATATACGATCCATGCAGTAATAAGATTGTGTTCATGAGTGCATTCATGTTATTATAATGACTAGGACATGGATTAGTATAAAGCTTTAAATTTGATTAGAGGGAGTATGTAAGGAAACAAGGGGCAATGGAATCATCTTCTTATTCTAATATTGAAAGGAGAAGTGTATATAAAACTTTAAAATATAATCTAAACAATTATAAAATATTTTGAAACATTTATGAAAGCATGAATAATATAACACATTACACCAATTTTACACGGGGAAAACCCTTTCAAGAGAAAAACCCTCCATTTCAAAACTTACTCAATGTATTATCAAATTAAATAGGAGATTATAGCACACTTGTAGAGCAAGCTCTTAACAAAAGTATCACTAGCATCTAATCTTCTAGTAATTTTGACAACATTCTAGTACTTAAAAATTCATATATAAAACAACTCCAACACCCAATTTATAGGCAATGAGAAAAATAGAAACAAAAAATAGTTTTCTAAAGTGTGTTGAAACCACCAAATTTATGGTGGCAATGTTTGATCCAATTTCTAATGACACATGAAGTTTCCAACAAATAAGTTAAAAATAGTAAATAGATAATACCTCTTACATCCATCATATTCAATAATAATAATCTACCCAACTTGGGCACCTATTTTGTAATTCCCACTACCCCAAAATAGAGTTGCATAAGAATTATAATATCTATCACAATGCTAGTTCCAAATTAAGTACTCCCCTATTACAAAATCTTACACATCATAAGTGCATATGTCATAGAATCCCTCCAAAATAGGATGTCCCAACTTTGCTATATATAGCCACCTTAATGACAACTTACAACACACCTTACAAGCCATTGGCACTTGGAACATATGCCACCTCAAATTCTAACACCTCATTTCCACATGAGACTAATTTAATTAATAATAAAAATACTAAAATGTGGGAAAATTATAAATAATTAAAAATAAATGCTAGGAACTTGCTAAGGTTGAGACACCTTAATTCCCATTAGAGCTCAAATTATTGCCCCCTTCATTAAAACCTTTAGTATGAATAATATTATTATCAATCAAATTTTGTATTTTATGTGTCAATGTTATACAATCATGTGCATGATGTTCATTAACTGTATGGAAATTATGAAATGTGGTCTTAATAATTCTTGGGTATCCCTCCAATTGGATCTAATGGATGTATAGGTGGAAGAGTGATCAAATGAGAGATCAATTAACTTTGAAGCATAGTGTTGAGGGCTTCTTGTGATTTAGTAAACTTCCTAAAAGTGCAATTCTTTAAAATAGTCACAATGTCCAAGTATTATCCACTTGATGCACATTTTCCTTTGTTTTCTTAGTCACCACCCTTTGAAAAAGTATTACACTTTTGGAATATTGAAGGGTAAGATGATGCAAAATAGTATGATTCATACCAATGCAAGTAATTTGATTTCAAGTTTCTTTATGTGAGTACACGTCATAAAAGAAGGAAAACTACTCAATTGTATGTTGTTTTTAATAATAAAAAGAAGTTCATAAAGGAAGATAATGTGTAGCTTGTCATAAAAAAATTGATGTTTTATTTTAACATAATAAATAAAATAAAATAACATAATTTTTGATAGGCTCATTACTCTTTTGGTCACACTTAGTCTAGTTGTTCACAACTATTTTCAAGCACAATTAATACAAAAATATTTCAAGAATGAAGTAGGTAGCTTGTCAAAAGAATGTATAGAACCACTATTCAAATAATAAAACAAATTGAATGATATAACCATGTCATGTTATTGGGAATAATTTGGCTAAGATATTATCCTTGTATATAAAATACAAACATGTATCAATGAAAGCTTGAAAACAAACATCAGGGTCTCTTTTTCTATTATATAAATTAAATATAGGTTCAAGACAAAAATAGGAGGTAATGGTTGTGCATGAGAAATAAGATGTGTCCTCTTGCAATAGTGTATCCAATAGTTTATCTATAAGATACATATAATTGTGGTAGGAATGGAAGATGAAGGGATCACATTAGGAGTGACAACATGAGAGGTGGTTATCAAAAAATAGTAACCATGAAAGGAGAAGGCTCAAAAGAGGATGAAGAATTATAGGACACACCATTGAAATATGCCAATAAATATCTAACTCCATGAATTATGTTCATGCCAAATGAAGAACCCACTAATGTCTTATGTAGAAGAGTAACCAATTATTGAGGAGTTTGAGCGTGAGTAAGTGCATTGAAACAATTATTTATTTGGTAGGAGAAATATCATTTTTTATCTATTTATGCATAATGGTCATAATCATGTTCTTTGTAATCATTTGAATGGTTCTATATATAGGTATAAAAAAATATTTCATTATCATCGAATTAGGTAGCCATGTTAGCGTTTATATGACCAATCATTTGCAAAGAAAGATTAGGATCTTGAGTATCTCATGGCATAAAATGCAATATGGCTAGGAGAAATTAAATAATAAAACACTATAAGTAACTCATATTTATAAAATTAAGAAAAAAAAGTAATCAAATCTAAAAATGAAACCCTATTTAGGAAAAAATAAGGGTGGGTATGGTAGGTGAAAATAAGGTCGCATAATGAACTGCTAACGCTAAAGGAGAATAAAATCTATAAAGCACTCGCGGAAAATAGAAAGCAAATCTTAACAAGATCTTAAAATAAGATAAAGAACTTAGAAAAATTAGGTCTGAAAAACTCTAATTTAGAAGATACTAAGGTAAAATCATAGGGGTTGTAAGATAAGTTGGCTTCACCAAAATGTAAAGAAAATAAAATGTGTTTCTTTAATTAAAATGGATCAATTAAATAGATGCATTCAATCAATCAATAATCAGCCTAGATTATAGAGTTGAGACTAGTAATTAAAATTACTAAAATTGATTGCAAGATTTAAATGAATTGAATCTCATACTTAGCTTGATAAATGATGATGGAAAAGTGATGTGATAGATGCTAATAACCAATTCTCCAATATTTGTATACTTTAAGGTTGATTCATATGAGATCTCTAATTTTGATTTAACTAGTTCTTCTTCACCTTGGTTCACTTTTGTAAGTGTAGATTTGAACTCTGCATATCCAAACATGATTTTCAATGTGAACTTGAACTAATGTGTGTGGAACTAAACCAATAAGATGCAACTTGGTGTAATTCATTTTCCTTATTTGTATGTTTTCTTGTTGCAAGAATAAGTGGTTTTCACAAGTACCTTGGGGAAATTTTCTAGATTGCAAGGGTTATGTCTTCCTTAGTAAGACCTCTAACAAACTAACTTTATAGCTTTGAGAAAAATAATCAAGGATAACAAGCAATCATGGAATAGCCCTAGGATAATGTTTTCTTATGTAAATACTACTATATTCCTTTTATTTTGTAAAATATTATACTATAGAAGTGCTTAATAATAATGCTCTAAGATATCTTGAATGTCCTTGGATGATCCCCCACATGAATAAGTGAGTGTTCCTAAATGAAACAACTAAGCACACAATAAACATAATATGTGTTGAGTTGGCTCATGATGGTTAGTGAAGTGGTTCACAAGGTACGGATTTTGAATTTTGAATTTTAAAAAGTAAATGGTTTAGATTTGTAACTACAAAAAAGTGACTTAGATTGAATCCGCACTCCTGGATATGATCTAGGGTGGTGAATAATGGGTCTAAGGATCAAGAATACAAATGCATGGACTAATGAAAAAAGAGATAAATGTATGAAAGTTCATGAGTCAATTTCACACATAATTATATCACTTGCAATTTAATTATTAGATTTATGATTTTCTAATCACAGTGAGCCCAAAATATAAGGGAAGAAGCATGGGTGTACAATTTTCACTATTATATGAATATAGAAGAGTCTATTATTAAGATTAACCTATGCATGTTTTCTCTGCTTTAGTTGTGAGCATATTTATGGAATTGGTGATAAGATACAAATTATATTCTCAAATAATATTAAAAATGGGCTCCTCTTAAATAAGACGAGTAAGTGAAACTTACGGTCTAAATTTGATTGTATAGAAGACTATTTCAATAGACTAGTTAAGTATATTTTTTATTTTAATATTTAAACTATTTGTATGGATCAATATATGACATGTTTAAATGTTAAATTAGAATAATTATGACAATTAATTTTAAATAATGTACACAAATATATGAGATCAAGTGTAAGTCCTCTTAATCCAAATGCTTGAGTTGTGAGTATATGAGTCAAGATGTATATTTGTATGATAAACATACTAATATCTCTATTTATATTTAAAAATACATTTAATTAACTCAACTATAAAATTATGTGTACCCTAACCAATCAATTATCCATTTAAAATTTGTATGTTTAAAATGTGAATATTTTACTAAATTATATATTCGCATAGCTAACTTAATGTTATATATGTCTATTTAAAATAAATTAATAATTTTGACTATAAATTTGAGTAAGAAATAAATTTAGAAGACACAAATACAAAGCGATCACAATAACTAATATCTCTCCTAAAAACTAAATAGTTGAAAAATATTTCATTATTAATAAATCCATTTCAAAATCAAAACTTAACATACTTTATTACTTAAATAGAACACTAATATTTTGTCAATAATATTAAAATGAAATCATTCTAGCAAGAAAACATTTGTTAATGCACAAACATCCTAACATGTTGTATTTTTTTAATAACTCTCAAATCACAAATTGCATTGAAAATTTCCCATATCATCCACTATGAATCACATCACAAAAGGAGAGAAATGTTTTATCCTCACATTTTTTACTCTTCGAAACTATGATTTGAGTTTTCACCATATATTCTCGACTCAAGACCAAAAATTATGCAAATTTCATTACATGTCTTGCAAAACTAAGGGAGAGGGGTCTATAGTGGGTCACCCTAACTTTGTGCCTCTCAAAGTCCTATGTGAAAATTTCAAATCACTCCTAAATTTGTACAAATTATTTGGAAAACCCTTTGCTTATAAAAATTGGTTTCAAGGCCACATCAACATGCTTTTTGTCGAGACGACGAATATTCTAAAAAGTATGTAGTGTTGTTGGTGGGGTCCTCCTTTTTGGCTAACCTTTTGCTAATGGGTCGTTGTTGTTGGGCTATTTTTTGCTTAATGTTGTTTTCTTATATTTCAACTGCTTTTTGATGTAAAGGGTTTCGGGCCCCTTCAAAACCCAATTTTACCTCTAATCAAAAACATGCTTTTTGTCGAGGTATCTAAAAAGGCCCAAAACAAAGGTAAGACTGATAGTCGGTCGCTAAGTCATGTATTATTGGTGCTCTAATGTGGCATCACATGATTTGTCAATTTGTGTACTTTATGGATAAAAGTGTTTTACCATTAGATATTAAGCTTTTTACAATTGGATATTAAGCCTACCCACTATGAGACCCACTCAAACCTACTTCTTTACCCATCATTGGACCCCTACCCACTATGGGCTCCTTTCCCTTATCATGTGAAATAAAACATCACTTACATCTTGGTTCAAATGACAATATGTGATTCTACATAGTCTTTACCATGGTATTGCAAGTGTTAAATAAAAGAAATAATGTGTTGTATTACAATACTACTTTGATATTATCTTAATAGATAATGATATAATTAAAGTTAGTTCACTTAAAAATATATAACCAAGTTCATAGAATTGTGATTTTTTACCATGTATTTAAAAAATTATTTAATTTAAACAAAATTATAAAAAATAACATCACATTTACATATTTTTTAAAATTTTAATAAATATTAAATATATATATATATATATTGAAAATTTATATTTGTAAAGAGGAATAACAAACATTTTCTAGATTGTATTAATTTAACATAAATAAGTGATCACTTAAATAAATTACATCTTAGATTAGTATAAAGTGTCGAGTTTGATAATATAATTGATACAATTCAATTGAGATAGTAATTAAATATATTAAATTGAAATGGGAGGTATTTAGGTTTGTATAAATTGATATGAATATTACTTGATAAGAGGATGTGACAAAATACTAATGAATTAGATATGTTACTAAATTATGGATAGGAAAGCTAAGACAATTGAATTTTGGGTAGTTGATTATATAGGATAGAATCACACTAGTGATTATATTATGCAAATATGTGAACTTGTCCTGTAAAATTACTCACTTCTTCTTCCAAACTGACCTTTGATATTGATAATAAGTGTTCACTCGATACTATTTAATGCAAAGAAAATAGGGTTGATGCTAAAGAGCACTCAACAACTTGCTAGGCAAGGGGTAAAGTAAAAAATTTGTTGCACTTTAGTTTAGCACCATGTCTAGTAAAATAAAGAGAGATAGGGGTGGCAATGAATGTTGATATGTGGACGTCCATGAACAACATTGAGTCAATTATTAATAGTTATTTTTTTTAAAACAAACTGATGTGTGAATCTACCAAAGAGTGTGTTTTAAATTTGTGCCTTGATAATAGATGTCAATTGATAGAGAAAAGTTTATTGTTTGTTAATGTATCATAGTGAATAACCGATGTACTTGATATACCTACAAAAAAAAAAGATTATATATTCTTCTAGAGCTATTAAGTGATCTATTATCATTTCATTACATGTAAATAGTCTAGAGTAATATCTTTAAATACATAACCCTAGATGAATGAAATATAGAAATTTAGCACCCATGTTGATGGCTAATGGTAAAATCTTAGAAATATCAGCCTTGGAATGTAAAACAATGATATTACACCATTGATCTTATCCATGAAACATGATCACAAATTGTGATTGTGTCCATGAATTGTTGACAACTAAATCAAAGGGGTTATAAACATGGCAATGAAGCATGCTTGAGTAATGGATTTGGTCTTAAATCAATGAGTGCCCCCAAATAGTTAAGTCATATGCTAGAATCATGCATCCAAGACATCAATCCGGAGTATCAAAAATTAAAGTAAAAACATTAATTTACTTTGCAATTCTATTACATTTCTAGAACATAAATCCTCTTTACAAAATTAATCATCAATTAAAAGAGTCATAAACCTATAATTAATTTTTGTATATATTGTAGTTAAAAATAAATATACAATATATATAATAAAGTGACAAAGAAGATAATATTAATTAAAATTCTTCAATTCTTTTCTCACTTCTAATTTCACTTCAAAATAGATTAGTCGGAATATATATATATATATATATATATATATATATATATATATATATATATATATATATATATATATATATATATATATTAATGAATTAAGTTGAACTTACAAATATTAAAATAATAACAAATCAAGAATAAAATAATATAATAGCAAAAATTAAAAACAAGAATTAAAACACTATAAATAAAAAGCTATAGTGTAAATGGGTGGTTAAAACCGGAATTCATCCCATGAGGTTAAAAGTCTTCTAACCCAAAGTAAAATTGTTCCTCCCCTTTAGTACCTCTTAAGTGCGAAGGAAGAACTAAGATTTCACAAAAGAAAATACTTCCAAGATATGTGGAGCCCATCATATCTCTAAGCCTAATAGGACCAACATTCCCTCTTTTAAGACATGAGGTCTCTAAGTCAAACATTCTAGTTTTTAATTTATTGGCTTATACAAGATATGAACATCATAATAGCACATTTTTTGCAAGTCGATCTTATTAGCAAATCAACTCCAAATATTTTATCATATCCCTACAAACAAGCAAACTCAAAGTACGTATTAATCGTTGGGCACTTCTTTTTACATTTACTAAATAAAGCTGGGATGCAAGGAATTATTATAGTTTTGGCTGTGCATTGACCATTGTAGAAAGAGAATATATGGAAGTAGAGTTAGTAAACATGACATAATTAGTTGTTATAATAAGATACTTTTTAGTTTGATGGAATGTATTTTACATTTAGAAGAAAATTATACAGATTATATATATATATATATATATATATATATATATATATATAAATTTGTTATTAAGTCAAGTAAATAATTTTCTTCTTTTAATGATCTTCGATAACGAAGTCACTACACATAGCAATATATTTACTTAATAGAAAATTTCTACCATCTTAAAAAAGATAATATAAAAATAAATCATAGACAAAATAGGAAATTTTTCCTTCCAACTCTTGTAGTTGTGATTGTAAATTGTTGACCTACTTAAGGAGATCTTTATTGACCTTGAATTGGCCTTTTATCATTATGAGAAGGTTAGTCGTCTTTAGAGATAAGACATAGAACATAAGTTGAGTTTCAACAAGTTCCAAAGGAAGAAAAATTTGGGAAAAGGTAGCAAGGCAATAAAAAACCCAAAATGTGTTTGATAATAATGTGTTGGTGGTGGTACTAGTGACCATGTTGTGTAAACAATGAACTAAGAAGAGTTATTTTCCATGAATGATCAAATGGAAAAATGATTGCAATAAAACTGTGAAGGAAGACCAAGGTATAGGATCATGCTTGAAAACCAAAACAATACTATAAATTAGCCTTGGCATTAGAGGGGCAAGGGAAGGTAGATAAATAAATTTTATGCAGTTCCCAACAATAATTTTGGAATCCATGAGAAGCTTCCATACAATGAATTAGGACTATGTATCCAATTTAGAATGTGTAAGGTAGGGGAACCAACCACACCAAGGCTCCAGGTCATGGAAAGCCAAGAGTGGAGGGCTGCCCTATCTTACCTTAAGCTACTGGATGTTTAGGACAAGAATCGAGAATGAAGAGAACTCTCATGTGATTATGTTACTCTACAGATCCAAAAGTCCGAATGAGGCTAGATGCATAGGTTTCTGGAGTCCAAACTATACCTCAAACAACTCTCGGTTCGAGGATGGCAGCGTAGGTCTGGGATGAAAGCGGGGTCCGTTGGTGTTTGTACAAACAAAGAACGTGAAATATAGTATGGAAAGCAAGAAAACCTACTAACTATCTAGCTGATTAATTTTAATGAAATAAACAAAATACTAAAATACAAGAAATAGCTACATAAATGATAAAGAAGGTAGATGAAGATTAGGGTGATGAATATCAACTCACTAAAGCTCTAATAGCCCGCCAGCGAGCTCCATGCCGCACATCAGCCACCTGTACAATAATAAACCAAAAGAGGCATGGTGTTAGTTTAGATGAAAGGTTTGCCCTCATCAAACCCTCGCTTTGCGTTTCCCACCTCCACCTGATGAGCCAAGAAAGCAGAAAAAATACGATAAAGGAAAGAAAGGAAAGAAAAGCGAAGAAATACAAAAAGATACAATGCTAATTCTATCAAAACCGCATAATAGCGGCATAAGTGAAGCGATAATTCCACCCAAAGGCACTCAAGGCCAATGAAGGGAAAATGCAAGGCAACGAGCTTGGCAAAGTCGACACAACCACAACGGTGACGATGGGAGGTCTCACAGGGCTCCAAAATCACATCTTCTATGGTAGCACAACAAGTACAAA
This sequence comes from Sequoia sempervirens, assembly GCA_007258455.2. NCBI lineage: Eukaryota > Viridiplantae > Streptophyta > Pinopsida > Cupressales > Cupressaceae > Sequoia > Sequoia sempervirens. The sequence goes on along the minus strand of VDFB02109065.1, from coordinate 161,599 downwards.
GATGAAATTGATGGAGTAACAAGCTGCTACAATCGCTGCCCAATGGAGTTCGTGAAATGATCAAAGAGAATGTGATGGGAATTACAGAAAGCATGATCAAGAATTGGGCGGTGAGGATCAAGAATTCCATATAAGGATCGGGCGGATGAAAAGTATGCATTTGGCGAAGATTAGATGGAAAAGAGCCCGCTATTGGTCGGTTGCGTTACGCCCATGCCCAATGAGAGGTAACGTCCTTTATGGACATCAGAGGCAGAATTTATGAGGACGAGAAGTCTTTAATGCCAGACATCCACATCGCCGCGCCTCGCGGCTAACAACACCCCACCGACACAAGACAAATGCCGGATGGGGAAGGCGTGGCATGATGGAATTTTTCCTCGGGTTTGATTTTTCTAAGGGATGCAAAGGAATTTACAATAAGGCAAGTGCAGGTTCTTCTCCCTATACATTTTCCCCCAATGGCGAGCATGAGAATTCGATGGGTAGTTCGGCGCAAAGTAGATCAAAGAGTTAGGAAATGCATAACTAATCGCCAAGGAAGCGCAAAACCATAACTGGAAAACTCGGGAAGCACAGGCCAGTCGCGGAAAAGGACTCCATAGGTACTCTTCCGAGGATGTCTGGAATAAAAGGATCTGTTCCAGGTGTCCATGCCGCTGAATAAAGTACACTAAAATCTGTAGAATAATGATGGACAAATCCTAACAGATGCAAGTGCTTGACAAAAGCCCTTTGAACCTCGCAGACAAGTTGCCCCGCACTTCCCCGGCTGTAGTTTCCTAATGTAAGGAATTCGGCCAGAGTCAAACTAGAAAGCGGCTTCAGGCACATCTTCCTGTGCTAAAATATGTTAACTGCTTAAATGTTCATCATGTTAGAAAACAAAGTGCCAACCATGCGCAAGCAAAATGGGCAGAAGCAATCACGCAGATGCAACAAGTACTGAAGCGAAGAGTTTCAGGGGTCCCTCGGGAACCCTTCAAAAGAAAAGGGGTCCACTCAAGGGACGCGTTGTTTGAAAGTGAAAAGGTGTTTTTTCACAAATCAATTCAACATCAAGGAATCCTTTCAAAATATGTTCACTTCATCAAGGAATTTGGCAGGAAGAAAATTCCCCCTCGTGAGGGGAAGGTCAAGGCTTCTCCCATAGGAAAAGTTGCTCCCTCCTCAGAGGAAAGTTCTTCAAGTTCTTTCTTTGCGAGCCCATGACGAAGGAAACACGTTCTGCTAGGGGTCCAAGTTGAGAATGCAATTTTTGAAAAAGTTTGCAAAGATTTTTGAGAAAAAGATTTGTTGGCTATGAATGTGTTTTCTAAAAATCAAAGTAATATGATAGCCCCCCTTAGGATTGTGCGTGTTGAACGCAAAGGCACGCGACATCCTTAGGAGAGAAGAGCATGGATGAAAAGGTGATGTTGTGGCCCGCAAGACATAGCAAGATGTCACCATGGTAATGTTTCCATGCACGTGAGGGACAACACATGAGCACCACAACATCACAATTCAATAAAAGAAGAGAGAAAGATAACAATACCGCAAAAAGAGAAAATGACATCACAAACAAAGGGCACAGGGTTGATCTGATATTTCAAGGTCAGGGCTACTCATAAATATATATAAGTATAATAAGAGCATATTTAATGAACTGTCATCAACCCCCTACTATATCAAACCATGTGAAGAATGCGCGAGAAGAAAAAGTAAAAATAAAAAATTGGGTCAACATGGAAGGGAAGCCTAAATGCCCCTAACACTTTGCATCATCCCCAATTTGTCGAAAATCAATACACATAATAGAGGAAGAATGATTCCAAAAATAGAGGAAGTTTTACGATACATAATCACTCTTGTATTCAAGCACCTACAAGGGTGACAAGGGTCATCCAAGAACACATAATGCAAGCATAGGGGAACACAACACAAAACACACACACACCTAATCTAAAGGTAAAGAAGAGGTGCCTCCCTAACACTCATCAAACAAGAGGTCATCATCCTCCCAATCTAGATCATTATACGGGGAAAACGGATGAGCCTGCAAGGGAAAAATGTCAAGGGGGGAACCCTCCAACCCTCCCGCAATAAGAGACAAGGAAGGAGACTCTTTGGGGTCTCCTCCACTTAGTTCCTATGGAGCAAAGGTCAACGATTTCGTGAAGATCGCCAATAGGGTCGAGACTTCATCTAAAGAGTTAAACATGCACTTCATAGGAGTGCCATGTGTTACCTCAATGGACGAGGGAGGTAGCACCCAAGATTCACTATTGGGATCACCAAGTGACTTGGGAGCAGTGAAAAACTCAAGGGATGTTGGAGCTTCTTCTGTCACAAGGATGACATATGCTAATTTAGAACCACCCTTTGAAGAGGGTGGACTCCTCTTTCAACCCCCATTGCTAACGGGGCCATTCTCCACCTTCCGCTTCATCAGAGGGTGCGAGACCCCCACGGATTAGGTAGAAAGTGTAGAGGAGGAGAAGAAAACCACAACGGACACCATCGAGGTGTTCAACATGTCCATAGGCTTATAGAATGGCGAGATGTTTGGGAGGGACATCAAGAGAGGGGCCTCGATCGAAGGAGCAATAAAAACCTGTTAGAAAACCAAGATCTGATTGTAAACCAAAATAGACCTTCCACAGAAGAGGAAAACGAAAAAGCAGAAGCTTTACATAAAAACATGCAATTTGATATATTCGAAAATACCATTAATTACAAGAGATAATTTGCTTTATAAAAGCAAAGATGCAAACCCTAATCTTATCTTGAGCAACAAGATAGCTCAACAAGATAAGGATAAAACCTATAACTTAGGAATTAAATAAATCCTAAGTAAACTTATGCTAAGTGTAATTAATAATTAATTACACCAACACCCCCCCATAAGTGCAACTTAGGGAGAAGAAGATTATTATGCAAATATGAGTCCCGGCAACAAGGCCTGATCAGGTACTCATGTACAAAGGCAAAGAGAGAGAAACCCCCCTTAGTGAGATGAATTGCTGTGAAGAATCACTGGAAGAACTCTGATGAAGCAACACTAGAACCCCAAATCTGGCAAGCAAGGAAAGATAGTTTTGTTTGCAAAATACTAATCAGAATCACAAATGCAACAGCAGACCCAATGCCAAGGAACACTGGAAACTCACATACTGGATCAACTCTGGAATCTGTAAGCAACAGTAGATGAATGGATGAATGGACCCATAATGATGACAAATATGGAAGTTGTGTCTCACGAAGCCAATGCCAAACTAAAACTAAAACTGCCCATAGGACAAGTACCATCAAGATTCTGGAACATTAACCATAAAACCATGGCCTCCAAATGAGAAAGATCTGAACCAATGCGGATCAAGAACTATAAAATCCCAATGTGAAGTGTGAATCGAAAAAAACCAACGATGTGTCTAGCTAAGCAAGAAAGAAGCTAGAAGGAGACAACATGAAACCAGACAAACTCATGCGAGTTGTCACCAAAATGAAAGATGGATGCAAGATCCCCCCTTAATCGAACTTTATATCAGTTCGTTTATTACAATACCCAATGATTGCATAAGGAGATAATGTAAAAAATGACAAAAACATGAGTGAAAATGTAAACCTAGCACATGAAACAAAAATGAATGCATGCATAAAATAAGTTACACATTTTCTAGAAATGACCTCAGATCTGTATAGAGGCCGAAACCAGCTTTCCAACGTAGCAAAAATCATGAAAATCGGATAAGCGAGTCAAAAGATATGCGTCCCGGAGTGAAAAAGGAAACATTTGACTTCTGAGGCTTAAAAAAGCATCAAAAATGAAAAACCATAAAATCTCACCAACACCAATATGTAGAGCTCGGAAATAGCTTTCTGACAATATCTCATTTGCAAAAAAATGACACCGTATGTGAAAGTTATGATCGTTTCCGCAAAACTGCTCCAAAAAGGTCTGATTTGGCCAATAAGGATCCCTATAGCCCTCAGGGGCTAAAAATATTCGGCCCCTGGTCGCATGCAAGACCAGAGGCTGGTGCACTGGGACAAAGGCCAAAGCCCTTGGTCGCTCATATGACCATCTGGAGGGGGCTAGACTGGCGCAAGGGCTGAGATTAGGCGGCCAGAACTCCCATAAGACCCTGTGCTTTGTAAATAAGCCCACGGGGGCTGAGAAACGACTGGCGGCGTTGTGGTGGTGGACGCCAGTGCCAGTGGCGGACCGGCGGCCGCCTGGTGGCTGCCAGGAAGTGGGAGCCATTATTACTGGAAGCACCAAAAACCATAGATTTTTTTAATGATTTTTTGAAATT
>VDFB02109065.1:88206-157201 GCA_007258455.2 Sequoia sempervirens | reverse complement strand
TTGATTACAAATAAGATTTTTTATAATGAAGAGGGATTCCTCCCTTGGGTAGTTCTAACTAACTTAACTTAGGAAAGAGTAGTTCCCCAAAGGAACACACAACGACTAGAAACTTGAGAAGATTGGCCATGCAATGTTTTGTGCAAATTCTCTAAAAATAAATATGAAATTGAGTTGCTAGAAGGAGGGCTTTCTTAATCTGTGCCCGATTAATAGTCAAAGGATTTTTTTTTACAATTTAAAACAAGACCACTATTTACCACTTTTCTGCATGAATGAGATGACAAGTGGATTGGTGTGTAATCTCCCTTGAAAGAGTGGGTCCTAGATTCAAATCCCTAACATTTTACCACTTGAAAAAACACAAAAAAAATTAACTAATTACAAATTAATAAGAGCTGCTAAAAGGATTGGGAATCTTCCCAGTAGTCAAAAGTGTTTAGTCTTTATTCTTTTCCGAGGAAAAATAATAAAATTTAAAAAGAAATACAGTTATAGAGCACAATTGATTAGAAAAGGCAAATATCAGAAAATCAATGAAATGAAATAATGCAAAGCCTTGGTAAGTGCATTAGAATAGCAAAGCAAGTACAAAAAGCATCTCTTTCAATGGAGGGTTGAGGAGCCAGAAAAAGATTTCTGGAAGCTAAAGTTGAATGCATCTTGGGTGGCTGAATCAGTTGTCCATGGAATCCATTTTGTGAGTCCCAAGCTGACAAAACTTTTACCTACCATGTCTAATGCAAGATCATCCTAGGGGTCAAGTAATCTTGCATCGCCCAAAAAGAGTTTCCTTTCATTTTTCTATGTTTTGGTAAGCCTGCACAGTGGACTAATTGTTGTATTTGGTTTGAATCTTGTATTTGCTTGTTGTCCTCGATTATTACACTTACACCAAGTATAAATCTTCTCTAAGGCGTCGTTGCAATACCTTTTTGCATTTTACTCATCAAAACTAAGCCCAAACCAGAATCTCAAATCCAGGAAGAAATCAAGATTCAAAAGAAATTTCAAAGATGTGCAAAACAGAGAAAAGATAGGCTATTCCAATCCTCACAGAACTAAAATCTTGTTCACTAGGACTGCAAAGCATATATCTGGTTACTGGAGCCTTTTGGAAGAGCTGTGTGAAATCCTCGAAAGTTTGTTAGTTGCCTCTATGCTTACATTTCATTGGATAACAAATTATTTTACAACTGTTTTTAAAACATGCAAACAACCACATTTGCCATGTTTCATTACCCACCCTTTGTTTAAAGTTTCAAAAGATTGAGTTTTTAACACATTCCAAACACAAGACAGGGCCACATTTTTACGGAAAGGGCAGACATGACCCACTCTACACAACCTTCATTGCATGCATGGGAAGGAATCATTTTTTTTATTATTTTATTTAATCACATGCAAAAGGCAGACATTTTTATGCTGATGGATCATAGGACATAGACATCTCTTTCTAGAGACACAGATAAATCAACTTCTAAACAATTAATTCCAAGAGAAGAATATAAAGGAAACATTAAGGAAATTACACAAAACCCTCATACTTGTAAATCGCTTGCAAATTTGGGAATGCTTTTACTTTGCTGTGCCACTGTAGCATCTGTCACAACATCTGGGAATGCTGTACACATAGCCACCCCAGCCATCAACAAGGTTGCCATCCAAGGTACTAACTCAAAGAATGAAAGTGTCCAAAGACATAGGCAACCAATGATGCCACATATAGCTAAATATGGCCACCTTCGATACCTGAGAAAACAGAGAAAATGCAATCAATGTCTTTGAAATTTTCCTCTTAGCAATGCCTAGTAAAGCATAAAAGTAGTCTAATGATTACAACCTCATTTCCAAGATGAGAGATATGAACAACATACCTTTTCATTGTTAAGAAAAAACATTTAACATTATGTAATTTATTATGATTGAAAATGGGAGTGAGAGCTCATTTAGCTTTCTCCAATTGTGCTTAAATTCGATGTGACCTATATATATTAAAATAATTGAGCTTGATTTCCTTATTTATATCCCAAGAAAATGGACAGTCAAAGAAAGTACCGAGAAGGCATAAAGTGGATAATTGCAGAAGTGAAGGAAACAAAAGATTATACCCAGCAATGGGGAATGTGTCAGTAATGAGGCCATAGATTGGTTTTATGTCCCATGGTATAGTTGATAAAGCCTGCCAAAAATTACCAAATAGTTAATTTGCTCTAATAGTGTATTCTTGTAACTTATCTTACATACAAATTTAGTATGTTAAACACAGGAAAAATATGAAATATATACCTATATAACGAAAATAGCATCTATACGGCTTGAAAACCAAAAATAGGAAACTGAAATAAAAACACAGTTGAACCAAAGAAAAAATTGTTTCATAACCGTGTTTTTTCCATAAATGATATAGTGCTCTTCCATCAAATATAGCAAGTCACAAGAATTCTTCCATCAAATAAGCATCCAAATCCAGATACTGGCACCAGTTACAACAAATGCTATAATTGACAGCATATCCCAAGTCAAGTATTTGATGGAGGAGGCCTAGTGTAAATTTTATAAATCAACAAATGCTCTGGGTTCATCATGAGATTGATTAATAACTTCCCAGAAACTGCTTGAATATTTGAGGCATTTCCAGATGACATACTTAGATTTAGTAGCAATTAGAAGGATGTACTTGACAATCTTAAGATACATTTGAATATACAGTCAAAGATATGCCAAATTATTCAACTGTGGTTTTGCAGAAGAGAAAATGGAATATTGAGGACATATTCCACAGAATCTAAAGTGATCCTATAATGACCTGTAATTAGTGTGGATATTCCTCTACATAATTCACCAAAACAGATCCTATTCAACCTTAATGGACACTGGTTGATGAAGTTGTTTCATGTGTGGAATTATGGAAAAACAGTCCCTATGTATGAATTAGTGTTGTTAAGTGCTATTAACAATAAATGGAAGCATGTAGGTAGAGAGAAATGAACACACAAGAACGGGAGAAACCCAAAAGGGAAAAACTCCAATGGTTTGTTACATTTTCAATCACATTACCAAACTATTTAAACAATATCAAAGAGAATTTACCAGCCAGGCAGACTCTCTTTCTGAGGGTAAGTCATCTAACTGGAGTAAATAGGATAACAAATGCATGAAGAGATACATGAAATGCTCCAAGAAACAACTCAGCTTTCTGGTAATTGGGAATTATCATTTCAATAATATGATATTATCTAATCCAGAATGCTTCTGTGTTAGTTATGGGTGAAATTCTGGGCCAGTATATCATGAAATCCACATTATGGAGTGCAAGCAGTACAACTGCAGTATAGGTATAATTTAAGCACCCAGATCAATGAATAAATAGATGGTGGAGTAGATAGTGCATTCAGATATGGAAGACAGCTTCAGTCCATTCTACAGACTCTCTTTATCTTGAAAAAGGTAAAGTTTGTGAGCAACACTAAATACAGAGAACCACCACCTAGAAAGTGGAAGCAATTGAGGAAAGAGAGACTTGTTTATCAGTTCATGAAGATAGTGTAAAACAAGATTCTATGTATTAAATGATGGGAATGAGAAGTAATGGAATCTGAGCACCCTGAAAATGCACAAGTAGTGTTCAATCTTTCACAGAAAGTCAAGAGCGAATTAGCTTGTGCTCCATAAATCTAACAAGGTCCAAGTGAACTATTTTGATCTCAATAGATAGATAGATAGATAGATAGAGAGAGAGAGAGAGAGAGAGAGAGAGAGAGAGTAGTTAGCTCTGTGTGGCAGTCTAGGCCTAATCCAACACAGATCAACTCATATATGATTGCTTACACTGGCAGTTCTCAAGGTTCTACAACAACTCCATATAGCAGAGAGAGAGAGAATAGTTAGCTCTGTATGGCAGTCTAGGCCTAATCCAACACAGATCAACTCAAATATGATTGCTTACACTAGCAGTTCTCAAGGTTCTACAACAACTCCATATAGCTCTTCTACATAACCTACCTTCACATCAGCATAACCAATAGAGATCCAAATGCTAAACCAGAAGTTATGGAGTCTCGCTCTCATAAAGACACTGGCAGTTCTCAAAGGTTCTATAACAACTCCCTATAGCTCTTCTAGTCTTCTAGATAACCTACCTTAATATCAACACAACCAATAGAGATCTGAGTACAACAAGATCTAAGAAAAACTTGATCAATCCCAAATAGTGGGGATACGAATAATACAAACGGGGACTCTTCATTTGAAGTTCGCCATGAGCCATCAGGTCAAATATGGCAACTTAATGGAAACACAAATTCTATGACAATACAAATTTTATGAAGAAACCAACCCACAATAGCTATATAGAATGCTCAAAGTACAACTAGCAGATATAAGACATTCTACTCATATTCTTAAATTCTAATCTTAAGAGCTCATTTTTATAAGGTTTCCACTCTCCCATCATGTTATGAGATCACAAAACAGAATTTTTTTGCTTCCAATCTATGAAAATATAAAATGGGCATCTGATTTCAAACATGCGAAATAAAGAATTGGGTAGAATTGAAGAAATGAGTACCATGAAAACTTGGGTAGATGCAGGCTGCATCTTCTGCACATCTCTCCAATAGTAATTGGTAGCAAGCCGCTTCATGGTTTCTGCATAGCCCTGGCTTACACCATAGACAATCATGACAACTCCAAGAAATGGCCCTCCAAATGTTTCTCTCATCACAGCAAACCACTGCAGAAAGCTTTTCACAGATTCCCATGGACTGCACAACACTCCACTCCAATGCCCAACTGACGTCACCTCGTTTTCATTGTAAATGCTGCTCAGAGCGTCTGTCTCTCTCTCTGCCTCTATCACAGAAACATTTACTAGAATGGGAATCGCCTCATCTTCTTCCTTCATTCTTGTCCTTCTAAAGAGCACTTAGAAACGCAAAGATGAGTCAATGAGTGAAACATATCTATATATAGTCATGGAGTTCCCATCCAACAAGAGAGAGAAAAATATCTAACATGTATTCCGCATTGGGATTGAAGACCGACGAAGGATAGCATTGGATACTTCTAACATTTATGCCCACACATGAATATTTCTAAAAAGAAACTCCTGTTTTTTAAGTTTTAATATAGGAATAGTACATAAGTTTCCTTTCCCTTCCCTCCGGTCAGGGGCATTATCCGTTGGTTTTTGTCTGAGATTCAGAAGTTAAACCACGTGGTTTAATTTACTGCCATGGTTTGTACACAAATGGAAAATAATATTCCCATTTGGTTTTTCAGTAACATACTATCATCATTTGGAGCTGCATGTATCAGTGAATTTATTTGTCCTGTGATAACAAGTGATATATAATACGGTTGCACTTATAGTTTTGTTTATTATATATAATAAAATATTAATGGTTATCTTTGATAATGAGTAGCTTAGTTAATGGCCTTCCTTTTACGTATCTCTGCAATAATCTCACGATTTCAATGATTTTATGTTTTGGGTAGTTAAGTGATGCTTCTTTCAGCTTCGTGCACATTGTAATGACCAGTAATTCTGTATCGAATAAAACGAAGTAATTCAGTTCAAAAGATTTATATTAAATAATTGGTCTGTCTTTGCCTCATCCCATGCAAGCACAAAGCAACTTGACGTCGCGTTAAAGGAAAAGATCCCCCATGTTCATGACCAATGACTATGAGGACTTAGATTGAGTTAAAAAAAGAAGATACATGCATCTTTGAAAAACATGTCCATCACCCATCGTCTTTATCCCAACACTCGAAGATGGGGAAAGAAACTTTATCCTTTGATATTGACTAGCAGTAAGAACTTGATGGTTATTTTTGGTATGGAATCTTAAAGAAAATAAAATGTTTTCATAAATTAAATTTAGGATAGAAAATATATGGATGCTGTCAAATAAATAAATAATTTATATTATAGAAGTGGGATTGATAATTAAAAATATTAAAATAAATTGTGGCATTTAAATAAATAAAATATGATACTACGTTTGATAATTATGATGGAAAAGTGATTTACCAAATATTAGGAACAAATTTGTCGAGTTCTAAACTTGTAGGGTTGACTCAAGCAAAGATTTGTGATTATACAAATTAATTGTTATTCACACTAGTTCACTACTATGAATGCAAGTTTGGCCTCCTAGTGTGTAGACTTGATCTTTGAAATAAACCTTAAATGATGTGCATGGTTCTAAACTAACAAGAGGTGGCTCAATGTATTTTTCTTGCATTAATTTGTGGTGTCTACTTGTTCTAAGAAGGTGTGGTGTTCACACAGACCTTGGAGAATTTGTTATACTAAGGGTCATGCTCCCCTTAATCAAACCCTTAGTGGATCACCTTTATAGTTTTAAGTGTAATGATCAAGGACAACAAGCAAGCATATAATGGTATTTAAGATTATATGTTTTGATGTAAATGCTAAAATATTCCTTGTATTCTCCAAAACATCTAACTCTAGATGTGCTTAATAAGAATGCCCCATGATGTCCTAAATGTCCTTAGATGATCTCCCAAATAAATGAGTGTCCTTAAATATAGTAACCAAGCATGCAATCAACATAATGTATGTTAAGTCAACTCACAATGGCTATTGAAGTGGTTGAAAAGGTGGGAATTCTGAATTTTAAAATTTAAAAGAAAGGTTCATATTTGCAATTTTCGAAGTGACTTAAGTGAAGTCCACACTTGTAGATTTGATCTATGGTGGCAATAATGGGTCTAGGGATAAGGATGTAAATTTGGGGAACAATGATGGAACCGATTGGGATATGGGATGTCATGAACCAATTTTATGCATAATTATGCCACTTTTAAGCTAGTTATTGCATTTAAGGCACTTTGCTCAAAGTGAGCCCAAAATATAAGGGAAAAGACCATGGGTAAGCAATTTTCACCATTACATTTTACCCCCACTTTGATGTCCATGCAAAATACTATGCAAAAGCATGTCAAAGTAAAATACGTAGTCAACATGTAAAATTAAATATTTTCAAACACCCAAAAGGATACAAATCTTTATTAAGTAAAAAAATTGGCATATAATTGCTCATGCCCTAAGGTCACTTAATCTTCAATTTGGTGTAATAATTCTCTTCATGAACATCTTATAGTGAATTTGGTTGAGGATGATTCTAATTCAAAGGTTGTTGAGCCTTGTCATGTTGATGGGGTGGTAGTCCCTTAACCTAAGTTGCCTAAAGATTTTTGTGTGGCTTCTTCCCCTATATTTGTGAGTGGTGTCAGTGTGTTTCCTCCTACTAGTGTTGTGACTTCTACTTGTTGCTCAATTTCCCTAATCAAACACCGCTCTCCTTGTGCTTTGTGTGTAGTTGCATCCTCAGAGAGGGTTTCCCCTCCTCCCTCTCTTGACTTAGTAGATTTGGATGATGATTTTTCATGAATGTAGTTCAAAGGAAGAAGAAAGGTCTTCCAAAACATGTATTTATATCCCACACCTAAATTAAGGGTGTGCAACCTACTAGGTTTGGTCATGGTATCATATAGTTCATTTTCATGGTTTATTCTTGGTAGCTTTGTTGCAACTATACTATTTGTTAGTTGTTGCTTGCTGGAAAATTTGTAAAAGGATTGGGGCCTTTCAAAAACCCCTTTCTTACCTTTTTTCATCTATAAGGGCTTGGGACCCTTTTCCCAACTTAATATGTCAAAAAAATCATTATTTAATTATTATTTTAATGAGTGTTCCTTTAAAACTTGTTAAATAAAGAAAAATCATACATTGGGTGGCATTTATCATGCATTTTGAGAATCATTAATTATAATTTTATTAAAGTAACTATCCTTGAAAACATTAAATATAGAGAGAAGGGTAAGAGATTCAACCTATTATAAAAAGTGATAAAAATATTTAACTATGAAAAAATGCAAAAATCTCTTCATTTTGATATGGATGATCTATCAAAGAGCTTCATCTAGATACAAAACATGATATGAATTTATAAATAAAATGATAATTATTTTGAGTAGATACACTTATGAAGCTTTGTCTAGTACTAAAAAGAACATAATTTCCATTGTTGCATCAATACAATCAAGCTCATAAAGAACATCAATGATTATATATGCCCCCTCTAATTGGTTGTATACATAGAATGTGAAGAATTGAAGAAAATAAAATATAAAGGACATGAAGTGTAGCAAAATATATCATATGATAAAGCATGTAGCACAACAAAAGATATCATCATATGATAAAGCATGCAACACAACAAAAGATCATCATATGGTAAACATGTGAGTACATAAGATGGAGATAATCATCAAGACATGTGTAAAAATTTACCCTGAGTATAGGAAATGATAAAATAAGTATGATAAAGCATGAAATATAGTAAAAAGTGTCATCATCATGTGAGCACATAAGTGAGAGATAAGCATTGAGGCATGTGTAATAATGTTACCCCCAATATAGGCAAATGATAGGATAATGATAGCCCTAAAGGCTAGACAATGAACATGTAAGAAACAATAGGTTGTAAAAGGTGTAGGTATGTAACAAGGTTCATTCCATGGATAAAAATATATGTGCATGACAAAGGTAATAAACACATAAACATAGGTTGTAAGGATGATAAGGAGCATACCTATAATCAAAGGATGTAAGTATGGCATGGATCATAGAATGGTATCATAAGATATAAGCATGCCAAGGATCACAAGCATGGGATTATATAATGTAAACATGACAAGGTTCACAATCATCGAATCGTGATAAAGATGAGCATAATAAATATATAGCATGTCCAAGTAACATCATAAGCATGGAACACAAGGACTATGGTAACATCGAAAATCATGTAAAATAGTAAAATAACAAGGAACATGTGATAAACAAGGTGGTAATGTGGAATATACAAAGCATAAGAACCTAGAAACATAAAAAGTAGCAAAGATCATTGGTGGCAATTATGAAGCATAATAAAGTATAGGAGTCAAACAAAACATAAGAGCCACACATGGAACACAAGAAAGATCACAATGATTAAACATAGAAGAATGAATAGGAAAGAATAAAGCATGATATAGAAGGTGAAATGGGAATGGGAAATGCATAATGAACATTAGATAGGCAATATTGAAGTTGAAATGAGAATAGAAAAACACAACACTCATGGCATAAATAAAAGGGTTAAATTATAAGAACACATAAAAAAAGTAAAAGCTAATATAAGTATATATATAAATAAATCATAAAAATACTCAATAATTTATGGAAAATATTTATTGGGATCATACTCCAATAGGTCATCCTTCTCCCAAAAATTGGCATCATATTCTTCTTTCACAAGTGCATGATTTTCTTCTTCAAATATATATGTTTCATCTTAATAGGTTTTAGTACTTTTTTTTAATATATTTCCAATGGGTGGAACTATAGGAGCTCCTTTCTTTACCCATTCTCTTGCGTCTTTAGAGTTGGTAGAAAGAAATATTTGACATTTGTTGAACCAAAAAAATTTACTTTAGAATTCACAAATCAATGCTTTTAGCATGTAATATCAACTTTTGTAACATAGAACCCTTCTATTGGGTGGAACAAGGAGTAAAGTGTGATTTATATAATCATGTTGCATCTTAGCTTTATCTTTTTTCCCACTCTCTCTTTTAACCTCTTTTGATACCTCATAAATTTATTTCACTTTCATAAGAAGGCTCCTTGGGAGTGTGTACGTAAGTATCCAAAGTAAAATGACTTGACTCAACAAGAGGCTCATATGAATCTTTTGTGATCTTTACAATTTTACCATCATGAACATATTTAACAAATTGATGTACAACAAAAGAGACAACCCTCCAATGCTCAAGCCATGGTCTACCAAGCAATATGGAAAATCTATTTGAAGTGGAAATAATATGAAATAATATTTGTACTTCCTTAGAACCCACCTTAAGAGGTAAAATGACACAACCGAAAGTGTGAATTAATACTATGCTAGTTATCTTCAATGATACTACTAAATAAGCATAAAAATTGGTTATGTTCATTACCTAAAATTTTTGCAAACATTTATTGAATTGATTAGTAGCATCTATGAGAATGTCACTAATAACCCTATCATGTATTTGATCTACCACATATAAGAGACCAAAATGGCTATTTTTTGGGATTTCATCATCTAATAATATGATCAATGGAGTAGCATGGGAGAAAGAAGGCATATCTCTAGATTATCTTGTACACATGCAAAATCATTGGCATGTGGATGTATATGAGAATCAATGTGAAAATAATCCATAATAGATCATTCAACCTATATACGATCCATGCAGTAATAAGATTGTGTTCATGAGTGCATTCATGTTATTATAATGACTAGGACATGGATTAGTATAAAGCTTTAAATTTGATTAGAGGGAGTATGTAAGGAAACAAGGGGCAATGGAATCATCTTCTTATTCTAATATTGAAAGGAGAAGTGTATATAAAACTTTAAAATATAATCTAAACAATTATAAAATATTTTGAAACATTTATGAAAGCATGAATAATATAACACATTACACCAATTTTACACGGGGAAAACCCTTTCAAGAGAAAAACCCTCCATTTCAAAACTTACTCAATGTATTATCAAATTAAATAGGAGATTATAGCACACTTGTAGAGCAAGCTCTTAACAAAAGTATCACTAGCATCTAATCTTCTAGTAATTTTGACAACATTCTAGTACTTAAAAATTCATATATAAAACAACTCCAACACCCAATTTATAGGCAATGAGAAAAATAGAAACAAAAAATAGTTTTCTAAAGTGTGTTGAAACCACCAAATTTATGGTGGCAATGTTTGATCCAATTTCTAATGACACATGAAGTTTCCAACAAATAAGTTAAAAATAGTAAATAGATAATACCTCTTACATCCATCATATTCAATAATAATAATCTACCCAACTTGGGCACCTATTTTGTAATTCCCACTACCCCAAAATAGAGTTGCATAAGAATTATAATATCTATCACAATGCTAGTTCCAAATTAAGTACTCCCCTATTACAAAATCTTACACATCATAAGTGCATATGTCATAGAATCCCTCCAAAATAGGATGTCCCAACTTTGCTATATATAGCCACCTTAATGACAACTTACAACACACCTTACAAGCCATTGGCACTTGGAACATATGCCACCTCAAATTCTAACACCTCATTTCCACATGAGACTAATTTAATTAATAATAAAAATACTAAAATGTGGGAAAATTATAAATAATTAAAAATAAATGCTAGGAACTTGCTAAGGTTGAGACACCTTAATTCCCATTAGAGCTCAAATTATTGCCCCCTTCATTAAAACCTTTAGTATGAATAATATTATTATCAATCAAATTTTGTATTTTATGTGTCAATGTTATACAATCATGTGCATGATGTTCATTAACTGTATGGAAATTATGAAATGTGGTCTTAATAATTCTTGGGTATCCCTCCAATTGGATCTAATGGATGTATAGGTGGAAGAGTGATCAAATGAGAGATCAATTAACTTTGAAGCATAGTGTTGAGGGCTTCTTGTGATTTAGTAAACTTCCTAAAAGTGCAATTCTTTAAAATAGTCACAATGTCCAAGTATTATCCACTTGATGCACATTTTCCTTTGTTTTCTTAGTCACCACCCTTTGAAAAAGTATTACACTTTTGGAATATTGAAGGGTAAGATGATGCAAAATAGTATGATTCATACCAATGCAAGTAATTTGATTTCAAGTTTCTTTATGTGAGTACACGTCATAAAAGAAGGAAAACTACTCAATTGTATGTTGTTTTTAATAATAAAAAGAAGTTCATAAAGGAAGATAATGTGTAGCTTGTCATAAAAAAATTGATGTTTTATTTTAACATAATAAATAAAATAAAATAACATAATTTTTGATAGGCTCATTACTCTTTTGGTCACACTTAGTCTAGTTGTTCACAACTATTTTCAAGCACAATTAATACAAAAATATTTCAAGAATGAAGTAGGTAGCTTGTCAAAAGAATGTATAGAACCACTATTCAAATAATAAAACAAATTGAATGATATAACCATGTCATGTTATTGGGAATAATTTGGCTAAGATATTATCCTTGTATATAAAATACAAACATGTATCAATGAAAGCTTGAAAACAAACATCAGGGTCTCTTTTTCTATTATATAAATTAAATATAGGTTCAAGACAAAAATAGGAGGTAATGGTTGTGCATGAGAAATAAGATGTGTCCTCTTGCAATAGTGTATCCAATAGTTTATCTATAAGATACATATAATTGTGGTAGGAATGGAAGATGAAGGGATCACATTAGGAGTGACAACATGAGAGGTGGTTATCAAAAAATAGTAACCATGAAAGGAGAAGGCTCAAAAGAGGATGAAGAATTATAGGACACACCATTGAAATATGCCAATAAATATCTAACTCCATGAATTATGTTCATGCCAAATGAAGAACCCACTAATGTCTTATGTAGAAGAGTAACCAATTATTGAGGAGTTTGAGCGTGAGTAAGTGCATTGAAACAATTATTTATTTGGTAGGAGAAATATCATTTTTTATCTATTTATGCATAATGGTCATAATCATGTTCTTTGTAATCATTTGAATGGTTCTATATATAGGTATAAAAAAATATTTCATTATCATCGAATTAGGTAGCCATGTTAGCGTTTATATGACCAATCATTTGCAAAGAAAGATTAGGATCTTGAGTATCTCATGGCATAAAATGCAATATGGCTAGGAGAAATTAAATAATAAAACACTATAAGTAACTCATATTTATAAAATTAAGAAAAAAAAGTAATCAAATCTAAAAATGAAACCCTATTTAGGAAAAAATAAGGGTGGGTATGGTAGGTGAAAATAAGGTCGCATAATGAACTGCTAACGCTAAAGGAGAATAAAATCTATAAAGCACTCGCGGAAAATAGAAAGCAAATCTTAACAAGATCTTAAAATAAGATAAAGAACTTAGAAAAATTAGGTCTGAAAAACTCTAATTTAGAAGATACTAAGGTAAAATCATAGGGGTTGTAAGATAAGTTGGCTTCACCAAAATGTAAAGAAAATAAAATGTGTTTCTTTAATTAAAATGGATCAATTAAATAGATGCATTCAATCAATCAATAATCAGCCTAGATTATAGAGTTGAGACTAGTAATTAAAATTACTAAAATTGATTGCAAGATTTAAATGAATTGAATCTCATACTTAGCTTGATAAATGATGATGGAAAAGTGATGTGATAGATGCTAATAACCAATTCTCCAATATTTTTATACTTTAAGGTTGACTCATATGAGATCTCTAATTTTTATTTAACTAGTTCTTCACCTTGGCTCACTTTTGTAAGTGTAGATTTGAACTCTGCATATCCAAACATGATTTCCAATGTGAACTTGAAGTAATGTGTGTGGAACTAAACCAATAAGATGAAACTTTGTGTAATTCATTTTCCTTATTTGTATGTTTGCTTGTTGCAAGGACAAGTGGTTTTCACAAGTACCTTGGGGAAATTTTCTAGATTGCAAGGGTTATGTCTTCCTTAGTAAGACCTCTAACAAACTAACTTTATAGCTTTGAGAAAAATAATCAAGGATAACAAGCAATCATGGAATAGCCCTAGGATAATTTTTTCTTATGTAAATACCACTATATTCCTTTTATTTTTGTAAAATATTATACTATAGAAGTGCTTAATAATAATGCTCTAAGATATCTTGAATGTCCTTGGATGATCCCCCACATGAATAAGTGAGTGTTCCTAAATGAAACAACTAAGCACACAATAAACATAATATGTGTTGAGTTGGCTCATGATGGTTAGTGAAGTGGTTCACAAGGTAGGGATTTTGAATTTTGAATTTTAAAAAGTAAATGGTTTAGATTTGTAACTACAAAAAAGTGACTTAGATTGAATCCACACTCCTGGATATGATCTAGGGTGGTGAATAATGGGTCTAAGGATCAAGAATACAAATGCATGGACTAATGAAAAAAGAGATAAATGTATGAAACTTCATGAGTCAATTTCACACATAATTATATCACTTGCAATTTGATTATTACACTTATGATTCTCTAATCACAGTGAGCCCAAAATATAAGGGAAGAAGCATGGGTGTACAATTTTCACTATTATATGAATATAGAAGAGTCAATTATTAAGATTAACCTATGCATGTTTTCTCTGCTTTAGTTGTGAGCATATTTATGGAATTGGTGATAAGATAAAAATTATATTCTCAAATAATATTAAAAATGGGCTTCTCTTAAATAAGACAAGTGAAACTTACGGTCTAAATTTGATTGTATAGAAGACTATTTCAATAGACTAGTTAAGTATATTTTTTTATTTTAATATTTAAACTATTTGTATGGATCAATATATGACATGTTTAAATGTTAAATTAGAATAATTATGACAATTAGTTTTAAATAATGTACACAAATATATGAGATCAAGCGTAAGTCCTCTTAATCCAAATGCTTGAGTTGTGAGTATATGAGTCAAGATGTATATTTGTATGATAAACATACTAATATCTCTATTTATATTTAAAAATACATTTAATTAACTCAACTATAAAATTATGTGTACCCTAACCAATGAATTCAAGTACAAATCCATTTAAAATTTGTATGTTTAAAATGTGAATATTTTACTAAATTATATATTCACATAGCTAACTTAATGCTATATATGTCTATTTAAAAGAAATTAATAATTTTGACTATAAATTTGAGTTAGAAATAAATTTAGAAGACACAAATACAAAGTGATCACAATATAGTTGAAAAATATTTCATTATTAATAAATCCATTTCGAAATCAAAACTTAACATATTTTATTACTTAAATAGAACACTAATATTTTGTCAATAATATTAGAATGAAATCATTCTAGCAAGAAAACATTTGTTAATGCACAAACATCCTAACATGTTGTATTTCTTTAAGAACTCTCAAATCACAAATTGCATTGAAAATTTCCCATATCATCCACTATGAATCACATCACAAAAGGAGAGAAATGTTTTATCCTCACATTTTTTACTCTTTAAAGCTATGATTTGAGTTTTCACCATCTATTCTTGACTCAAGACCAAAAATTATGCAAATTTCATTACATGTCTTGCAAAACTAAGGGAGAGGGGTCTATAGTGGGTCACCCTAACTTTGCGCCTCTCAAAGTCCTATGTGAAAATTTCAAATCACTCCCAAATTTGTATAACTTATTTGGAAAACCCTTTGCTTATAAAAATTGGTTTCAAGGCCACATCAACGTGCTTTTTGTCGAGGCGGCAGATATTCTAGAAAGTATGTAGTGTTGTTGGTGGGGTCCTTCTTTTTGGCTAACCTTTTGCTGATGGGTCATTGTTGTTGGGTTGTGTTTTGCTTAATGTTGTTTTCTTATATTTCAACAACTTTTTGATGTAAAGGGTTTCGGGCCCCTTCAAAACCTGTATTTTACCTCTAATCAAAAAAATGCTTTTTGTCGAGGTATCTAAAAAGGCCCAAAACAAAGGTGAGACTGATAGTCGATCACTAAGTCATGTATTATTGGTGCCCTAATGTGGCATCACATGATTTGTTAGTTTGTGTACTTTATGGATAAAAGTGTTTTACAATTAGATATTAAGCTTTTTACAATTGGATATTAAGCCTACCCACTATGGGACCCACTTAGACCTGCTTCTTTACCCACCATTGGACCCCTACCCACTATGGACTCCTTTCCCTTATCATGTGAAATAAAAAATCACTTACATCTTGGTTCAAATGACAATATGTGATTATACATAGTCTTTACCATGGTATTGCAAGTGTTAAATAAAAGAAATAATATGTTGTATTACAGTACTATTTTGATATTATCTTAATAGATAATGATATAATTAAAGTTAGTTCACTTAAAAATATATAACCAAGTTCATAGAATTATGATTTTTTACCATGTATTTAAAAGAATTATGATTTTTTACCATGTATTTAAAAAATAATAATAATTTAAACAAAATTATAAAAATAACATCACATTTAAATATTTTTTAAAATTTTAATAAATATTAAATTTATATATATATATATATTGAAAATTTATATTAGTAAAGAGGAATAACAAACATTCTTTTCTAAATTGTATTAATTTAACATAAATAAATGATCGCTTAAATAAATTACATCTTTGATTAGTATAAAGTGTCGAGTTTGATAATATAATTTATACAAGTCAATTGAGATAGTAATTAAATATATTAAATTGAAATGGGAGGTATTTAGGTTTGTATAAATTGATATGAATATTACTTGATAAGAGGATGTGACAAAATACTAATGAATTAGATATGTTACTAAATTATGGATAGGAAAATGTTACTAAATTATGGATAGGAAAGCTAAGACAATTGAATTCTAGGTAGTTGATTATATAGGATAGAATTACACTAGTGATTATATAGAATAGAATCACACTAGTGATTATATTATGCAAATATGTGAACTTGTCTTGTAAAATTACTCGCTTCTTCCAATCTGACCTTTGATATTGATAATAAGTGTTCACTCAATACTATTTAATGCAAAGAAAATAGGGGTGATGCTAAAGAGCACTTGACAACTTGCTAGGCAAGGGGTAAAGTAAAAAGTTTATTGCAATTTAGTTTAGCACCATGTCTAGTAAAATAAAGAGAGATAGGGGTGGCAATGAATGTTGATATGTGGACATCCATGAACAACATTGAGTCAATTATTAATAGTTAATTTTTAAAAAACAAACTGATGTGTGAATCTACCAAAGAGTGTGTTTTAAATTTATGTCTTGATAAAAGATGTCAATTGATAGAGAAAAGTTTATTGTTTGTTAATGTATCATAGTGAATAATTGATGTACTTGATATACCTACAAAAAAAAAGATTATATATTCTTCTAGAGCTATTAAGTGATCTATTATCATTTCATTACATGTAAATAGTCTAGAATGATATCTTTAAATACATAACCCTAGATGAATGAAATATAGAAATTTAGCACCCATGTTGACGGCTAATGGTAAAATCTTAGAAATATTAGCCTTGGAATGTAAAACAATGATATTACACCGTTGATCTTAACCATGGAACATGATCACAAATTGTGATTGCGTCCATGAATTGTTGACAACTAAATCAAAGGGGTTATAAACATGGCAATGCAGCATGCTTGAGTAATGGATTTGGTCTTAAATCAATGAGTGCCCCAAAATAGTTAAGTCATATGCTAGAATCATGCATCCAAGACATCAATCTAGAGTATAAAAAATTAGAGTAAAAACATTAATTTACTTTGCAATTCTATTACATTTCTAGAACATAAATCCTCTTTACTAAATTAATCATCAAATAAAAGAGTCATAAACCTATAATTAATTTTTGTATATATTGTAGTTAAAAATAAATATACAATATATATAATAAAGTGACAAAGAAGATAATATTAATTAAAATTCTTATATTCTTTTCTTGCTTCTAATTTCACTTCAAATATAAATAGATTAGTCAGAATAATTTTTTCTATAATTAATCAATTAAGTTGAACTTACAAATATTAAAATAATAACAAATCAAGAATAAAATAATATAATAGCAAAATTAAAAACAAGAATTACAAACACTATAATAAAAGCTATAGTGTAAATGGGTGGTTAAAACCGAATTTATTCCATGAGGTTAAAAGTTTTCTAACCTAAAGTAAAATTGTTCCTCCCCTTTAGCATTTCTTATGAAGGAAGAAAACTAAGATTTCTCACAAAAGAAAATACTTCCAAGATATGTGGAGCCCATCATATCTTGTCAATAGGACCAAATATTCTTTTTTTAAGACATGAGGTTCCTAAGTCAAACATTTCTAGTTTTTTAATTTATTATTTATATTAAGATATGAATGTCATAATAGCATATTTTTTTGCAAGTCGATCTCATTAAAGGGGAATCAACCTAAATATTTTATCATATCCTTAACAAATTACAAACTCAAAGTACGCATAATTGTTGGGTATATCTCTTTTTTTTAACATTTACTAAATAAAGTTGACACAAGAATTATAGTTTTTTTGGGTTGTGCATTGACCATTTTAGAAAAAAGAATATATGGAAGTAGAGTTAGTAAACAAGACATAATTAGTTGTTATAATAAGATATTTTTTAGTTTGATGGAATGTACTTTACATCTAGAAGAAAATTATACATATTAAAAATATATATATATATATATAAATTTGTTATTAAGTCAAGTAAATAATTTTCTTCTTTAAAATTCTTCTTTGGATGCCAGTACTACACATATCAATATATTTACTTAATAGAAAATTTCTACCATCTTAAAAAGATAAATATAAAATAAATCATAGATAAAATAGGAAAATTTTCCTTCCAACTCTTGTAGTTGTGATTGTAAATTGTTGACCTACTTAAGGAGATCTTTATTGACCTTGAATTGGCCTTTTATCATTATGAGAAGGTTAGTCGTCTTTAGAGATAAGACATAGAACATAAGTTGAGTTTCAACAAGTTCCAAAGGAAGAAAAATTTGGGAAAAGGTAGCAAGGCAATAAAACCTCCAAATGTGTTTGATAATAATATGTTGGTAGGTACTAGTGACCATGTTGTGTGTAAACAATGAAGTAAGAAGAGCTATTTTCCATGAATGATCAAATTAGAAAAATGATTGCAATAAATTCAAAAGGGAAGACCAAGGTATAGGATCATGTTGGAAAAACCAAAAACAATATTTGATGCAATTAGCCTTGGCATTAGAGGGGCAAGGGGAGGTAGATAAATAAATTTTATGCAGTTCCCAACAATAATTTTGGAATCCATGAGAAGCTTCCATACAATGAATTAGGACTATGTATCCAATTTAGAATGTGTAAGATAGGGGAACCAACCACACCAAGGCTCCAGGTCATGGAGAGCCAAGAGTGGAGGGCTGCCCTATCTTACCTCAAGCTACTGGATGTTTAGGACAAGAATCAAGAATGAAGAGAACTCTCATGTGATTATGTCACTCTACAGATCCAAAAGTTCGAATGAGGCTAGATGCATAGGTTTCTGGAGTCCAAACTGCACCTCAAACAACTCTCGGTTCGAGGATGGCAGCGTAGGTCTGGGACGAAAGCGGGGTCCGTTGGTGTTTGTACAACCAAAGAACGTGAAATATAGTATGGAAAGCAAGAAAACCTACTAACTATCTAGCTGATTAATTTTAATGAAATAAACAAAATACTAAAATACAAGAAATAGCTACATAAATGATAAAGAAGGTAGATGAAGATTAGGGTGATGAATATCAACTCATTAAAGCTCCAGTTTTCCAATGAGCTCCATGCACACGCTCACCTACACACAGCCAAAAGAGAGAAAAATGTTGGGTTGTATAGGGTTTTGCCTCAATCAAACCCCCACTTTGGTGTTTCCACCTCCACGGACAGCCAAGAAAGCCACAAAGTAGAAAATGTGATAAAGGAAAAAGAAAGGAAAGTAGTGAACAATACAAAAGATACAATGCTACTCTATCAAACCACAATAGTAAGAGGAGAGTGAAGCGATACCACCTCCACCCAAAGGCACTCAAGGCCAATGAAGGGAAAATGCAAGGCAACCAACTTGGCAAAGTCGACACAACCGCAATGGTGACAATGGGAGGTCTCATAGGGCTCCAAAATCACATCTTCTATGGTAGCACAACACGTACAAAGATGAAATTGATGGAGTAACAAGCTGCTACAATGCTCAATGGAGTTGTGAAAATGATCAAGAGAATGTGATGGATTGCTAGAAAGATCAAGAATTGCTAAGAGGATCAAGAATTTCCAAGAGAGATCAAGTGATAGTGAAAAGTATGCATTTAAGGAAGATTAGGAGGGAAAGAGCCCAAGTTGGTTGGTCGACACAGAGGTGTTACGCTTCATGCCCAATGGAGAGTGTAACGTCCCTATGGACACCAGAGGCAGGAATTTGTTAGGGACGATAGCGCACCACGCAGACATCCACACGTCGCGCTCGCGTCCCTAACAAATATTCCCCCACTGACACACAAGACAAATGCCAAGTGGATGGAAGGCAGGTGGGTGATGTGGAATTTTTCCTTCGGGTTTGATTTTCTAAGGTGAGGGGATGCAAAAGGGGAATTTACACAAGGGGTGAAAATTTTCTCCTATACATTTTTCCCCCACTTAAGTGAGCATGAGTATCGATGGGTGTTCGGTAAAGTAGATCAAAGAGTTAGAAATGTATACCTGAATCGTCAAGGAAGCAAACCACAATCTGGAAAACTCGAAAGCACAGGTCAGGAAAAGGACTCCATAGGTACTCTCTCCTGAGGAGGTTCGAACAAAAGGACTCCGTAGCTCCATAGAACTATGAAGTTGAATAAAGTACACTAAAATCTTGTAGAATAATGATGGACAAATCCCACAGGATGCAAGTGCTTGACAGGCCCTTGAACCTGCACAGAAGCTGCCCCCCGGGTACTCTCTCCTGAAGGAAGCCTAATGTAAGGGGACTCGACAGAGTCAAACTAGAAAGCGGCTTCATAGGCACACTTGCAAAGCAACATGTTAATCTGCAAATAAAACATGTTAGAAAACAAAAAGCAACCATGCAAGCAAACAAGTAGACAATCACGCAGACAGTCAAAAAATTAAAGGAAGAGCTTTCAAAGGGGTCCCTCGGGAACCCTTCAAAAGAAAAGGGGTCCACTCAAGGGACGCGTTGTTTGAAAGTGAAAAGGTGTTTTTTCACAAATCAATTCAACATCAAGGAATCCTTTCAAAATATGTTCACTTCATCAAGGAATTTGGCAGGAAGAAAATTCCCCCTCGTGAGGGGAAGGTCAAGGCTTCTCCCATAGGAAAAGTTGCTCCCTCCTCAGAGGAAAGTTCTTCAAGTTCTTTCTTTGCGAGCCCATGACGAAGGAAACACGTTCTGCTAGGGGTCCAAGTTGAGAATGCAATTTTTGAAAAAGTTTGCAAAGATTTTTGAGAAAAAGATTTGTTGGCTATGAATGTGTTTTCTAAAAATCAAAGTAATATGATAGCCCCCCTTAGGATTGTGCGTGTTGAACGCAAAGGCACGCGACATCCTTAGGAGAGAAGAGCATGGATGAAAAGGTGATGTTGTGGCCCGCAAGACATAGCAAGATGTCACCATGGTAATGTTTCCATGCACGTGAGGGACAACACATGAGCACCACAACATCACAATTCAATAAAAGAAGAGAGAAAGATAACAATACCGCAAAAAGAGAAAATGACATCACAAACAAAGGGCACAGGGTTGATCTGATATTTCAAGGTCAGGGCTACTCATAAATATATATAAGTATAATAAGAGCATATTTAATGAACTGTCATCAACCCCCTACTATATCAAACCATGTGAAGAATGCGCGAGAAGAAAAAGTAAAAATAAAAAATTGGGTCAACATGGAAGGGAAGCCTAAATGCCCCTAACACTTTGCATCATCCCCAATTTGTCGAAAATCAATACACATAATAGAGGAAGAATGATTCCAAAAATAGAGGAAGTTTTACGATACATAATCACTCTTGTATTCAAGCACCTACAAGGGTGACAAGGGTCATCCAAGAACACATAATGCAAGCATAGGGGAACACAACACAAAACACACACACACCTAATCTAAAGGTAAAGAAGAGGTGCCTCCCTAACACTCATCAAACAAGAGGTCATCATCCTCCCAATCTAGATCATTATACGGGGAAAACGGATGAGCCTGCAAGGGAAAAATGTCAAGGGGGGAACCCTCCAACCCTCCCGCAATAAGAGACAAGGAAGGAGACTCTTTGGGGTCTCCTCCACTTAGTTCCTATGGAGCAAAGGTCAACGATTTCGTGAAGATCGCCAATAGGGTCGAGACTTCATCTAAAGAGTTAAACATGCACTTCATAGGAGTGCCATGTGTTACCTCAATGGACGAGGGAGGTAGCACCCAAGATTCACTATTGGGATCACCAAGTGACTTGGGAGCAGTGAAAAACTCAAGGGATGTTGGAGCTTCTTCTGTCACAAGGATGACATATGCTAATTTAGAACCACCCTTTGAAGAGGGTGGACTCCTCTTTCAACCCCCATTGCTAACGGGGCCATTCTCCACCTTCCGCTTCATCAGAGGGTGCGAGACCCCCACGGATTAGGTAGAAAGTGTAGAGGAGGAGAAGAAAACCACAACGGACACCATCGAGGTGTTCAACATGTCCATAGGCTTATAGAATGGCGAGATGTTTGGGAGGGACATCAAGAGAGGGGCCTCGATCGAAGGAGCAATAAAAACCTGTTAGAAAACCAAGATCTGATTGTAAACCAAAATAGACCTTCCACAGAAGAGGAAAACGAAAAAGCAGAAGCTTTACATAAAAACATGCAATTTGATATATTCGAAAATACCATTAATTACAAGAGATAATTTGCTTTATAAAAGCAAAGATGCAAACCCTAATCTTATCTTGAGCAACAAGATAGCTCAACAAGATAAGGATAAAACCTATAACTTAGGAATTAAATAAATCCTAAGTAAACTTATGCTAAGTGTAATTAATAATTAATTACACCAACACCCCCCCATAAGTGCAACTTAGGGAGAAGAAGATTATTATGCAAATATGAGTCCCGGCAACAAGGCCTGATCAGGTACTCATGTACAAAGGCAAAGAGAGAGAAACCCCCCTTAGTGAGATGAATTGCTGTGAAGAATCACTGGAAGAACTCTGATGAAGCAACACTAGAACCCCAAATCTGGCAAGCAAGGAAAGATAGTTTTGTTTGCAAAATACTAATCAGAATCACAAATGCAACAGCAGACCCAATGCCAAGGAACACTGGAAACTCACATACTGGATCAACTCTGGAATCTGTAAGCAACAGTAGATGAATGGATGAATGGACCCATAATGATGACAAATATGGAAGTTGTGTCTCACGAAGCCAATGCCAAACTAAAACTAAAACTGCCCATAGGACAAGTACCATCAAGATTCTGGAACATTAACCATAAAACCATGGCCTCCAAATGAGAAAGATCTGAACCAATGCGGATCAAGAACTATAAAATCCCAATGTGAAGTGTGAATCGAAAAAAACCAACGATGTGTCTAGCTAAGCAAGAAAGAAGCTAGAAGGAGACAACATGAAACCAGACAAACTCATGCGAGTTGTCACCAAAATGAAAGATGGATGCAAGATCCCCCCTTAATCGAACTTTATATCAGTTCGTTTATTACAATACCCAATGATTGCATAAGGAGATAATGTAAAAAATGACAAAAACATGAGTGAAAATGTAAACCTAGCACATGAAACAAAAATGAATGCATGCATAAAATAAGTTACACATTTTCTAGAAATGACCTCAGATCTGTATAGAGGCCGAAACCAGCTTTCCAACGTAGCAAAAATCATGAAAATCGGATAAGCGAGTCAAAAGATATGCGTCCCGGAGTGAAAAAGGAAACATTTGACTTCTGAGGCTTAAAAAAGCATCAAAAATGAAAAACCATAAAATCTCACCAACACCAATATGTAGAGCTCGGAAATAGCTTTCTGACAATATCTCATTTGCAAAAAAATGACACCGTATGTGAAAGTTATGATCGTTTCCGCAAAACTGCTCCAAAAAGGTCTGATTTGGCCAATAAGGATCCCTATAGCCCTCAGGGGCTAAAAATATTCGGCCCCTGGTCGCATGCAAGACCAGAGGCTGGTGCACTGGGACAAAGGCCAAAGCCCTTGGTCGCTCATATGACCATCTGGAGGGGGCTAGACTGGCGCAAGGGCTGAGATTAGGCGGCCAGAACTCCCATAAGACCCTGTGCTTTGTAAATAAGCCCACGGGGGCTGAGAAACGACTGGCGGCGTTGTGGTGGTGGACGCCAGTGCCAGTGGCGGACCGGCGGCCGCCTGGTGGCTGCCAGGAAGTGGGAGCCATTATTACTGGAAGCACCAAAAACCATAGATTTTTTTAATGATTTTTTGAAATTTTCTCGATATTCGTGCATCGTGAAGCGTGCCTGGGGGCCATACGGCCTCTGGGTAAATTTTTTTTGCCTCCTCAGATGACTGTGTCCAAATTGGACAAACTTTATATGAAAATGGGGGTTTTTGGGTGATGCGAATCCAACGGCGAAGTCCGTTTGGGCCCAAAGTGCTCCGAAAATCAGGCGACCCCCATATCTATCAGATAAATCACCGAGCTTCAAACCCTCGCAGATCTAGCAAACAGTGATGAAAATCAATGAAATAAAAGCCAATTCTGACTTTTTCTAGTGCTCTGAATCCAACGGAAAACCCCGATCTAATCCAAGACATTGCATAATGATGCTCAAGGATTGAAACCCTCGAGGGACCTTGAACGAGCTTTGCACTATGTTCCTCCGAAAATGCTGAGAAGGGGCTGCAAATCGAGGCTCTGATACCATGTTAGAAAACCAAGATCTGATTACAAACCAAAATAGACCTTCCATAGAAGAGGAAAATGAAAAAGCAGAAGCTTTGCATAAAAACATGCAATTTGATATATTCGAAAAGACCATTAATTACAAGAGATAATTTGCTTTATAAAAGCAAAGATGCAAACCCTAATCTTATCTTGAGCAACAAGATAGCTCAACAAGACAAGGATAAAACCTATAACTTAGGAATTAAATAAATCCTAAGTAAACTTATGCTAAGTGTAATTAATAATTAATTACACCAACAAAACCTACACCTTTTTAGGGTCAAGGGTTCTTTGCTTGTAGCAGGAGCCGAAAGCAACACTGAGGATGACTAAACTGAAGTAAAGGGGATGAAAGAGGACACAACAGTAGGCCCTAAAACAAGGGCGATCGACTCCCCTTCCTTCCTCTACAAAGCGGTCTAGTTAGCTGCCAGAGCCTTTCGTCGATGCTTACGCTCAAGCGCAAGGCAATTTTTGTGACTCCTAGAGTTAGAGGCCGGAAGCTGGGATGGGGAAAAAGGATCTTGCTCAGCCATTAGAGTGTCCATAAAAACTATTTTTGACGGAGGGAGAGACTCCTATATGGGAGTAGGAGGGAGATACTAAGAGGAGGTTGGAGCAATAGCGGGGAGAGTCAGCTCTAACACCTCGATCATAGGCCTCTTCCCGTTCACTACCTTGGGAGTAGGAGTGATAGGAGGCTGCGGAGGCCGAGACATAGAGGATTCCCCACGAGGACCCTTCCTTCTACCATACAGGTAAGGCCAAGGTCCAAGATGCATAGTAGGAAGGTTTGATATCCTCATCTTAGCTTTATGCCAAGCAAGAACCGTCAAAATTCTTATGTGATACCCAAGAGTAGTCATCCAAAACTCCTCTTTAGAAAGGGGGCAGAAACGGTGCCCCGAGGATGGGTAGGCCTCTCCTTTCTCTTTTGAGAGGAGGAGGCAGCTTGCTACTACACTACCAGAGAGGTCACTTTCAGTTGTCCCTTGCCCCTAGTTTTATACTTTACGTAGTTTCAGAAAAGAAAGTTCGTTCTATAAGGAAATAAACTGACCGGGGTGGGCCAAAAATGATCCAATGAATAACCCCCACGGGACACCAATGGTTGATATCTAGTGTCATGTACAACATGCGCAACACCTTCGTGGGAGAACTTTAAACATTTGTGAATAACGAAAGCAATTTCGTTCATAGAAGCTAGCCACGAGATGCCCAACTTCACCCTGAACAGATCGGATTCCAGAATAACATCAAAGGTTGTATCCACAGCCCTAGGTACAACTAGGATGAAGAGGGTTATGGAGCCATATGGCTTAAGAGAGAGATTGTCGTGCATATGTATGGTAGACTTTGTTTCTTCAAATTCCTCCCTTTGTAATGAATTTAGCCATAACGTCTCCTTCGTGATAACATTCACCTAGCTCGTGGGGTCAACTAGGACTCTTGTCACAATGTTCCCATTGAGGTGAGTAGGAATGTATAGGGAGAGGGCTTATTATTCAAGGGAAATTCCTGTGAGGTGAATGTCACATCCAGTGAGCCAATCATAGGCTGCGAGGGAGGAGTAACTGAGACCATGTTAACATACACTGAGGGTTGAGGAGAAGCATCAGGGGGGTCAATAATCAAGTTGCAAAACAAGATGAAATTGGGTCTATGTAAATTTGTAACTCAATATTGGCCTTTCCTACCGATTTATTCGCTTTTTTTTTTGTCCCATCGAGATGAATGGTACCGTCGTCGATGTGATCCTGTAGCTCATGACATAGGCACATACAACACTCGATATCATGCCCGTTGACATGATGGTACTAGCAAAAAGCATTTGCATCATACCAATCAAGATAAGGTTCCTTTAGAGGTTGAGGGTTTTCCAAAGTTATGATATTATTCTTCAACAACTTTTGTAAAATGGAAGAATAAGATTTTTCTAACTTTGTAAACTTCTTGTTGCATCTAAGGCCATGATCATTAGTCGTGGAAACTACATTTGCAACAAATTTTCCTTTTCCTAAGATGGACAGAATAGAATTTCCTTTCCAACAGGAGCATGAGGAAGATCCCCCAAACTGAACTACCATTTGTTGATACTCTCGCAACGTGGAACATAGATTCACAAAAGAAGGGTATTTCATCAGGGCAAACTTTTTGTGCTAGGCTCACTAAAGGTTGCCTATGAACACCTTCTGCACATCAGAGTTAGACAACAAGTATGAGATTTGTGAGAAGAGTGCTTGGTATCGCACTATAAAGTTAGTTATCTTTTTGTTATCCTCTTTCTTACATCGGACGAGATTCGAGAAGGTCATCTTCAGATTGATGTTAGCCTAGAACTGACAGAGAAATTGATTCACAAGTTTGTCAAACAAGAATATAGAGTTATTAGGCAAGGAACAATACCACTCGAGTGTTGTGTCCTTGAGAGATTGAGAAAAGAGTTTCACCATCAAAGCATTGTGATGAAATAAATTCATACACATGGTGTTGAAAGCTAACACGTGTTTGTGGATCCCCTTTACCACCATAATTTTCAAACTTAGGGATCTGCATTCCTTGCGAGAAGGGAATACTCAAGTTTGCTATCGACAATGGGCTATGTCAAAAGAAAGGTTGAAAAATAGGCTGGGTAGAGGCCTGGGAAAGGCTCGCCAACTGGTTTTGCATCTGACCCATGTTCTAAAGAAGAGCATTTAGAATAGGTTCAAAGGATGACAAAGGCCTAGTGGAACCTCCAAAACCACCACTACTAGAACCACCTCCAGAGCCACCGTTGTGACCACCATCGAAGCCACCACCACTAGTAGGGCCTCCATCAGAGCCACCTCCACTACCGAAGCCACCACCATGGCCTCCACCAAAGCCACCTCTACCAGTGCCACCTTTTCTACCAAAGCTGCCACCACCAGGGGTAGTAGGAGGGGTGAAGCTAAAACCAAGGGGTATTCTACTTACCTTGATAGTAGGGGGATTTTGAAAAGTAGAGGAAATTCTAATCAAAGAACCTATTTTGTCCATGCATACAGACATGGTAGGCATCATGATGCCTATTTGTCTCTCATAAGCATCGAACACCTCCCCTCAGGTGGTACTCGATCTAGTCTTATACGAGGGGATATAAGCTTTGATTAGATTGGTAAGGCCACGTAAGAAATCTATGCCTGTTTGATCCTTTCCTAACTGATATCTCACCTCACTAGAAAGCCTAGAGCCTTTCACCATATTCGGTGCTCTCTCCAAATGATTCACAAGGTCTGAAAATATGTTATCCAATGCCAAAAGGTTTTTTGCAGGGATATGCACAACATCATCTTCGTCCATAGATGAAGCCATAGGGGATGTTGGAGGGGTAGGAGCATGAGTGGTCCCATCTATGAAACCAATCTCGTCAGTAAAACCTATAGGAAAACCAATGATAAAGTCGGTAGCTAGACCAATGGAAAAATTGGAGGTGAAACTAGAAGTGGCCTTCATCTTTTCCATCGATAGGTGTTGCACACTTCTCCTAATAACGTACCCGAAAGTCATGGAATGGGTTGTGATGCTCATAAACCTTCACAACACTCAGGTTTACAACAACCACTAGGCATGGAGGAAAAGGTCTTAGTACAAACAAATGGATAGACGTTTTTCACATCGGGTTCACCAAAAATGTAAGGTAGGGGAACCAACCACACCAAGGCTCTAGGTCATGGAGAACTAAGAGCAAAGGGCTGCTCTATCTTACCTCAAGCTACTGGATGTTTAAGATAAGAATCGAGAATGAAGATCACTCTCAAGTGCTTTTGTCACTCTATAGATCCGAAAGTATGAATGAGGCTAGATGAGCCAATTTCTGGAGTCCAAACTGCAGCTCAAACAACTGTCTGTTTAAGGACGACAACGCAAGTCTAGGACAACAACACGATGCGTTGACGTCTCTCTGGCGCATTAGCATCCGTATAGCTAGAGAATGTGAAATACAGTATGGAAAGCAAGAAAACCTACTAACTGTCTAGCTAATTAATTTTAACGAAATAAACAGAATAATGAAATACGAGAAATAGATATGTAAATGATAAAGAAGGTAGATGAAGATTAGGGTGATGAATATCAACTTACTAAAGCTCTAGTTCACCAATGAGCTCCACACATGCTCACCTACACACAACCAAGAGAGGGAAAAATGTTGGGTTGTATAGGGGTTTGCCTTAGTCAAACCCCCGCTTTGGTGTTTCCGCCTCCACGGATAGCCAAGAAAGCCACAAAGTAGAAAATGTGATAAAGGAAAGAGAAAGGAAAGTATTGAACACTAAAAAAGATACAATGATACTATATCTTGAACCACAATGGTAAGAGGAGAGTGAAGCAATACCACCTCCACCCAAAGGCACTCAGGGCCAATGAAGGGAGACTGCAAGGCAACAAGCTTGGAAAATTTGACACAACCGCAACGGTGATGATGGGAGGTCTCGCGGGGCTCCAAACTCACATCTTCTATGTCAACACAACATGTACAAAGATGAAATTGATGGAGTAACAAGTTGTTGCAATGCTTAAGAGAATGCGATGGATTGCTAGAAAGATCAAGAATTGCTAAGAGGATCAAGAATTACCAAGAGAGATCAAGTGATAGTGAAAAGTATGCATTTGAAGGAAGATTAGGAGGGAAAGAGCCATTTTTGGGTCAGTTGGTTGACATAGAGGCATTATGCTTCATGCCCAATGGAGAGCGTAACGTCCCTACAGACACCAAAGACAAAAATTTGTTAGGGACGGCAGCGCATTGCGCAAAAATCCACGTGCCATGCTCATGTCCCCAACAAATATTCCCCCACTGACACACATGACAAATGCCTCGTGGATGGAAGGCAGATAGGTGATATGGAATTTTTCCTTCGAGTTTGATTTTCTAAGCTGGGGGGATACAAAAGGGGAATTTACACAAGTGGTGCAAATTCGATCCTATACAAAATGACAAATTTAAAGAGAAGGCTTGCTCTACTTAGTCTTTCATGCCAAAATGCACCAAAAAATCATCCAACTCCAAAATATGCAAAAAAAATAATGAATATTCTAGATTTGCTCTTATAACCCTAGTTGAGAAAAAAACTCAAAAGTTGAGAAGGGGTTCATTGATCCACACTCTAATACCATGTTATAATTATGAATAACATGAGATGCAGGATCAAACAACGAACAAAAACACCTTCCATGCAAGAGAGTTGTAAACAATGATATGCTATATCCTCAACAAGAAAAACTTACAAAATGAACCTCGAGAGTCTTCATGAGATAATACAATGAGGGAGATTGTTTTCTAAGAGAAACCATAAATGACCAAGAGATTATATCATGAAAAGTGTCATCATCTTATGTGATAAGGCAAAATGATCTAGTAAAAGTTCACTCTAGTTAACAAAAAAAATAACTCCTAAATTTAGCTTAAGTGCATGAAATGAATTAGCCTAATATTCAATTAAATATTAATTCATTATTATCTAATGCATGATTACTTTAACAAAATCTTTCATACAAGGAATTAGGACTATATATCCACTTTAGAATGCCAAATTCAAAGAGAGGGCTTTCTCTACTTAGTCTTGTTGAGTGCACACTTCCAAATGAAATTGAGATGATGTGCAAGAGGTGGGGGAGGCAAGAGATACTTGTAGATCACTTTAAGAGGGAAGAACTAGATGTTACATCCATTGTAGGCCACCTCAATTCTTTAAGGAATTTGAAAAGGTGGAAAATGGAAAGCAAGATTGAAAGATTGGGAGGGCTAAGTTTCTAGAGGTCAAGCATGTGTATGTTATCTTTATAGCTAAGGTTAAATAAATTTGACAAATTTTAGAATACTCAGATGCTCTTTTCAAATATAAATTTACCTTGGAGCCAAAAAATTAT
Organism: Sequoia sempervirens; assembly: GCA_007258455.2. NCBI lineage: Eukaryota > Viridiplantae > Streptophyta > Pinopsida > Cupressales > Cupressaceae > Sequoia > Sequoia sempervirens. Next base: position 126,787 of record VDFB02109065.1, on the reverse strand, counting down.
ACCTAATGACTTATCATTTTGTTATATCAACTAGTTGCACCAAATAGAGGAGGTTAAAAAGTTAATACTATGATGAGAGATCAATCAATAAAACCAAAAAAAATACCTTCCAAATTCTATTAAAGAGGGTTGGACCATGCGTCTTGAAAAAGGGAGCTAGAAGGATATTTTACAAACCTAGTATATTGTATCCCATGGGTTACCCATTAAATGCAATGGAATAACTTGCACAATAAAAGAATATAATAGAAAACATGTTGCAAATACTTGGAATAATAAACCAATTTGAGGAGGAAAACTCTAAAACTCTCCAATAAGAACACAATTCACATTAAGACCACAATAAACTAACCACTAGCTCATATATATATACCATATATATGCATTGGATGCCATCAAGGCTGACTTAACTACTTATAGAAGACTATATAAATGATTACATAACTTAAATAAGGGTTATGCTAGCCACAAGTTATATACACATGCCCCAATTCAATCAATAGGCAAAGGGCATGAAAATTCTCCCTCTTTAAAGAAGTGTTGTCCCCAACATCGATCAACCATGGATGCTTTTGCACAAAATCTTTATTTTCCCATGTGACATTTTTATTGGAGAATTCTTCCATTTGATCAAATACTTTATGATCACCCTCACATGTAGCTTCTTAGTTCATGTTTGAAGGATTCCCTCTCATTAAAATATCATTTTTCTCTCCTCATCAAGCTCTAAAATGCAGTTTGGGCTATAACTCTATGTTTGATAACCTTCTTCAAGTATGAAACATTGAACGTTGGATGTATTTTTGATGATATAGGTAACTCCAATTTTATGGTACATTATCAATCCTCTAGAAAACCTTATAAGTATCATTATACTTGGGTGTGAGCTTATTATCCTTCTTTTATTGGGATAAAGTACAAATTTATGGCACACTTCTATAAAAGAAATGACGAACACAAATACAATATTATATATTATATATAGTTTACATAATATTATTTTATATTATTTACATATACATATTATATTAAAAAAAATAGAATATTATAGATAAATATATTATAAATATATAATAAAATATATAAATATAATATAATTTCTAATATGTATCTTATACAATAATATATTATAAAATATTCGTAATATTATACTATATAAAATATATGTGATACTACATTTATATATATTTTATATTATATATAATAGATGAATATAATATAAATATATAAATAATATATTAATATATTTTATATATAATAATATATAAATAATATGTTGTATATAATATGTATTTTATATAATATAACATAATATATATTGTACATAATATACAATACATAGATTTACAAATTGTTTGATAAATATTAAAAAATAGTGGTACACGTGGATACGTCCCCTCGGGTTTTGGCCCCCCGTACTTGTCCCAAGGATGTTTCGGGGATAGGGGATGCTTTGAGGATGTCTCCAAAATGTCCCCAAAATGTATATTTTTTGGGGACGTTTCTAATTGAGAGGGACATCTTGGGGATGGCAAGGGGACAACCAACCGTCCCCTTTTTTCCAGCCACATTTTGCATAAAAAAAAGGTCTGAAATTAAAAAAGGTTTTTTGTATTGTGTTTTTAGGTGGAACCCACACCCTCCCAACCCTAAAATGTAACATAAAACTTGATTTCAAAGGAATTTAACATCATTTTAACATTCCAAAAATTTTTTACAGCTAAGAGCAAAGTGAGAAAAGAAAGAGGAGGGTTTGAAGGAGCTATTGGAGAAGAAAAACTAGCATTCAAGTGCAAAAATGGAGAGCATTAAGGCAACAACCAACAAGAGAAGTGAAAGAGGTAAGTGATCCTTCCATTTCTTTTCTTTTCTTTTTTCCAATTTTTTCTAAGTTTAAATAATGAAATGTATGAGTTTTTGTGTTTTTTTTTTAATTTTCAGTTTGCAAAAACCAAAACAAAACAAATGAGCAACAGTAGTGAAGGTGGTGGGCATGTTGAGAGAGAAGAATTAAATGAAACCCAATCGGTTGAAGGGGGACAACCTCAAACAAATCCATTTGAATGTCCTTCCAAAGATTTAAAAAAATATGCAAAAGGCCTTTTTAATCCTAAAAAACATCTTCTTCAATTAGCTGTGTGAGGTAAAATGTGTAAATGAATAACAAGTCACACAAGCAATGAAACCTATTACATTAGAGATTTGAATCATAAAATTAATCTAATCGCAAACAAAGAAAATTCTCTAAAATCATTCCATTGTTCTCTATTCTCAAGGATCCTCTAAATCATTAGTTCTCTTAGATTTGTATATTGCACTATGACTGTTTGGATGACAACCTAAGAAATGAGATGCTATCTAAAATGCTACATGATTTATCTACAAATGATATGATGCTAAGATTATAATGTTGTTGTAAATGAAAATGGTGATATGACAAATGGATATGATACTAAAGATTATGATGCAAATGTTGTATAAAAGCTAAGATGCTAATGGAAATACAAATACTAAATTGAGCCATGATACTAAACTAGAATGATAAAACAATTCTAAATGATAAATACCTAAATATTCTATGCTCAAACTCTAAATGCTCCAATGTTATTCTTGCATAGTAAGTTTACTCAAAGATGGGATGTAAAATGTTGTAGAATGGGCTTGTATTTATAGGATTTCCAAAGCATCTTGTGATGTGGCAGCAATCAATGGTCAAGATTTTAGCATGAGAGATGAACGGTGGAGATGAAAGAAGTTAGAAAGAATCATGGAGGATGTTCCCTTGACCAAGGGCAACATACCAAGTGTATGAGGGAATAAAATGTGTGAAAGAGCCAAGTGTCCAAAGTTTGTTTTGGAATTGGTTGAGGATAATGCAATTTAAATATTAGACATATTTAAATACATGTGATATTTGATGATGTGACAAGAGGAAAATTTGTAGACATGTGTTTAAATTCAAATTTGGGATTTAAATTTAGTGAAAAGATTATTAATTAAATAAAACAAACTATGTGAATTTTTTTATTTAATTAAATTTAGAAGAATGTAATTTTAGATTGAAGAATTAGAAGAGTGTGAACCATATAAATAAATTTGGAATTTATTTATAAGTAGACGAATTAAAGGGTTCATTAATTAAATAACTTGTATTTAATTAATTAATTGTCTTGACCGATTTTAGGTGTATACATATTGCCCCTCTTTGAAGTAATGTGTTTACACTTGCTTCAAAGAAAAATTTGCTGTTAATGTCGATATTTTTTTTTTGATGCCCCAAACGCTAATTTTAAGGTGATGACAAATATATGCCCCCTTAGGAGATAAATTGATAAATTTTTATTTTTTAGGATTTTTTTTGAATTTTTTGAAACTTTGATTATTTTTCGATGATTTCAAAATTTTATGATCCAAAAGTGATTTATCTCCCAAAAAATGATGTTTAGGCCACTCGGTGATGAAATTGATGAATTAAGCCCTTTTGAAAAATAAAATAAATCAATGTCACAAAATTCCCACTTAGTTAACCTTTAAAAGGTTAAAAAGGTGGATTAAAAGTTTATTTGTGCATTTGCAATTTGAAAATTGAGAGTGATTGAGTGACTTTGGAGCAAGATGGTGATCCCCTACAAGACTCATCAATTCGAGCGCGTGCGACGACACAACCGGCCAACAACATACGGACCTCCGGTACGGATTTCTAAAAACCCCTTTTGTGATTTTGAATTTCATTTTCCCGCCTTTTTGTTCATGTTTAAATTCTATTTTTATGTGTTTGAGTGCATAGGCCACTTGATGTAGCACATATATTAACTATTTTAGCACATACACGGCTCAATGTAGCGCATCGATGCACTGTAGTAGTGCATTGACCTTCTAGCACATAGGAGTAAATATTTAGTGCATTAGGGTAATGAAGTCGCGCATCAAAGGAATTAGCGCATTGGACCAATGTTTTAGCGCATTTGTTAAAAGAAGTGGCACATCAAATGTTGTAGCATATTGATGGCATTCTCTGGCACATTGGATAAGATGGCACATAGATGGACTGTTATGGCACATCGAGGGAATTCACTGGCACATCTATGCTTTTGGCATATAGAAGCATTGTATTAGCACATCTAGAGTAGAATTGAGGAATTTTGGTTTTTCTCCTTGATTTTGATGATGTTCAATTGCGTCAATCGTTGATTTGATGTTTTTGATAGATTAGATGATGATTGATCTCATGATAGGTGAGATTCAATAATAGGATGATGATGATTGACCTCATGATAGGCGAGGATCAATGATAAAATAGATGCTCGCGAGATTTGATCAAAATCTCACTTGAGTTGATTGGATGATTGATTGCTTGATGTTGATTGATTGATATGCTGATTTGATTAATTGATATGTTGATTGCAATATGTTATGATGATAGGAGAGTGATTTAGGGAACCTTCAGTCTTAGGGGTGCTTTCCATAGACTTGGGAGTTGATTCCATGTTTGTCACAGGATGATTAGGATATCATTGAGAGGTGTGGCTTATCTTCATTGATTGACATGCCCCAGATTAGGATTAATTGGGGATTGTTGACCGCACTGGCAGAGAGGTGGCATAGCGACCACAACACTTTTCACCTTGCCACCGGGGAGATGACTGTGATGCTGGAGGATCTGTATAGGATATTGTGGATCCCAGTGATGGGTGATATTGTTGTGTACAATCAAGTCGAGCAGGGAGGTACAAATGCTTTATGCAGGATCTTTGATAATGACCATATCAACAGGTATGAGATGCCCTAGAAGGAGATGTACTAAACCTATGCCCCTTTACCTTCTGTGCTTGCGAGTTTTGTCGGTGGCTTTCTATGTCCTGACAAGAGGTTGAAGGGACTGTCTATTGGATAGGGTCGGACACTGGAGCAAATGATTCTACATGGGACTCGATATGTCTAGGGCTCATGCATGCTCGCACATTTATATCATGATCTGCATCAAGTAGTCTATCTTGGAGTTGCCAATCTATCTACGAGAGTGACACTATTACAAACCTAGGCATGGGAGCACATAGTGGAGACACATCTAGTAGTAGACAGGTATCATCCGAGTGGTAGGCCCTACATTTATGGTTATACAGGCCCAGTTGTCTAGCATAAGCTAGAAAAATTGGAGTATTGGAGACACGTGTTGGATGACCTTGACTCTGTGACATGGCGACCGTACGTGGACTGTGAGCAGTGGGCCAAGGATCATTTGGAGATTCCTTTCGTATGTAGAGCCAAATACCTAATTGGGTGAACCCAATTCATCATTGAGAGATTCTTGTTGATGAGGGTACTTAGGCAGTATGGCAGAGTGCAAGAGATGCCTTAGGCAGCAGACACATATGTACAAAGACAACAGGATGCTATAGAGTGGGGACCCACCTTGTCCTATGATGTAGCTTGTGATGAGTATCATAGGTTACAACTAGTGATTTGGGACTACCATCCAAAGATTGTAAAGGGGTAAATGATAGAGGAGTACTCACAGTACTTTTGTGCACATCCATTTCCCAAGATCTCTAGCCCTGACAAGCCAGTGCCAGCGTTGGAGGATGATGAGGAGAGGGCACCCAGACAGAGGAGAGGTAGGGGTGGTGGAGATGAGGAGGAGGGAGATGGTGGAGATGGGGATGGAGGAGATGGAGGAGGTGGAGGGGATGATGATGGAGATGGAGATAGAGGTGGAGATGGTGGAGGAGATGGAGGTGTAGGTGCCCACCTAGTATTAGATGTTAGAGTGCCTTGAAAGAGGCGATCCCTAGTAGTTGCGACACAATATGTGTGGATCTGATTGCCTTACATTAGCAACAAGCATAGATTGCAGCCCTCCAGGCCCAAGTACATACACTACAAGGGCAGTTGGGATAGCTACAGACACAGTTGGACCAGGCACAAGGACAACTTACACAGGCCCAGGGATAGATTTCCACACTGACGACTGAGAGGGATGTTGTGAGACAACAATGTGTACAGGAATAGGGACAAATTACATATGTCCACGGACAAATTTTCACACTCACAACTGAGAGGGACAAGTTGAGATTGTGAGTTGATTAGGCAAAGGGCATAGTGGAGAGACTGTAGAGGGTTGTAGAGGGCACAGGTGCAACAAACCACTTCAGAGAGGTACGACACTCTGCCAGGGAGGCAAAGTCATATAGGCTAAAGTATCATGAGGCCATTCCACCAGAGCATCAAGAGAGCTACGTGCAATCCAGGCCAGGTAGGACCTAGTCTCAGACCACTAGCAAAGGTGTTATACAACCGCTTTTGAGAGATCCTAGTGTAGGTCCATCTAGTGGGGGAGGCACAAGTCCAGTGATGCTGGCACTGTCTGGGGGGAGCACAACATAGCTCAGATATATGATTCTTGATGTATTTTGGACATGTATACATTGATTTATCTAAGACATTGATGATTCACTACCATTTTTGATGATGTAACTCTCGATATTTGGATATCCTTATACACTTGACATTATTTTGAAATATATATGATATGCAATGATGATGATGATTGATCTTTGTGTCTATATGTGTTGAATATGATGGATGTCTATGATGGATGCATTTAATTTCTATTATATATGTTATGTGATGTTCTATATGACGATGGTATGATATGCTATGGATGCAAATGATGAAACATGCGTTATGATTCTATTATGCTTTATGGATGATGCCTATATGATACATGTGCTGGATCTTATTATTCCAATGAAATGTGATGCATTTTATGTTTTTGTATTTTTCTAATGCAAATAGATTATGCAATAAATGGATGAATGTATGATAATGTTAATGCATGAGTGAATGGATGGATGGAATGATTGTATGATGGTACATAGTTCTATGTGTTTATGATGTTTATGTGATGCTTATGTGATGCTTATATGATGTATATATGATAATGCATGATTGGTGATTCTATATGCTTTATGGATGATGTTTTATGCTATGTGAGATGGATTTGATTATGCAAATGATGTGTGATGTTTATGTATGAAGTGATGATTATGCTGATCTAGTTAGTCCTTTGTCATCTTGGATTTGAGTAATAACAAATTCACAGGTTGCATTCCATACATCCTAGTAAATCTATCTTCACTACTGGTTTTAGATGTTCATAACAATGGCATTATATCTTTACAGGGAAACTTGCTTACCAGTCATGTTCCTCAACAACTTTTTCTTCTTGGAAATCTTACTTTGTTGGATATGTCTTTCAATCTTGTTATACCATGTCATGTTCTTCAACAACTTTTTCTTCTTGGAAATCTTACTCTATTGGATATGTCTTTCAATCTTCTTAAAGGACCATTTTCTTGATGCAAATTTTATGAAATGATTTTGATTATGCAAGTGAGATGCAATGCACTTCGTTTTGTGTTTTCTGATGTGGATATTATGATGTAATCCATGAATGGATGAATGATGTGATAATGTATATATGAAAAATATTGTCTAATGTATGTAAATGATGATGCAACTATATGAGAATGATGTGTTTTTGGTTAATGTCAAGTGTACTCAATCCATTAATGATAGAGATAACATCATTTTGAAAAAAAATCCAACCTTGGAAAACCCATAAATACAGATGCAAAGCTAACATGGATACAATTTAACTTAACCATGCAGATCTAATATGCAAAGGTTGTCATCGTAACAACCGATTTATCATGCTTTTTATCATCATTGAGCATTTAAAATGTTGAAATTGAGTACAAACATCAATGGTATAATTAGACCATGATGACCTAAGTACTATTTCCATGATTTTTGATATTGCAAGTTAACACAAGCATCTAGGTATAATTGAACTGAGATGACTTGAGCATTGCTTGTGTAAATAGACAAGAGTTAATCATTTTCCTATGCAAATTCAGAATGTCATTAGTGATACTTTGTAGAGAACATCTCACAAAAAATTGCATAGTAGTAATGAGTAACTCACAGACAACAAACAAAGAAAAATCACACTCCTTCCTAGCTCGTCTAGTTCAATACATTATTGAGTTGCTCCAAAGATAAGATAACAAAAATCAAAGTACAACAAATGAACATTCATGCTAAATGATAAAGCCATGATTTAGAAGGAACATCATCCATTTAAAGTTTGCTTTAATTTGATTAATTTTAGCTGGTTGATGTGTTCATGTTTGTGATTGATGTTCAATGTTAATTTGCACTATGATCATTGTGTTCGTTGAGTTTGTTCTATTGTTGTTTGTTTGTTGGCTTAAGCTCAAAGTTTATTGCCCCCAGTGAGTTTAGGATTTTTCCCTCAGTGTAGGGTGAGGTATGACCGTGATGCCAGGATATGTACATGATGCTTTTCAATGATAGGCAAAATGATGACAAAAGCGAATGGTGAAAGCAAATGGTTGACATGCTCAAATAGATGGAAAAGCTAACCTATCACAAATAGCGCCTATTGCCAGATTTTCACTACTTGTTTTTTTTATTGCACTTTTTTAGATTTTATGATTATTTTGATTTTTTAATTTTTCACTTTTTATTTATTTATTTTTTGTTGTCACCAAGATGCCTGTTTTCCAAGTTTTCATCAAGGTAACCATTTTTTTCAAGAATTTTTCCAATGCACTGGATGAGTCAGGTGTAGAATTTCTTGAGATGCAGGATGTTAAGAGGTTCATCAAACACATCCCCTTCAGGCGTAGATAACTAATATGCTCCTAATCCGAAGAATGATACAACAAAAAAGGGAGGACCTAACTAGTTCAGTTCAAATTTTCCTTTCTTTTCTCGATCTTGTTGATTACGGGGATTTTCTTTCAAGACTAAGTCACCCACCTGAAATGTTCTTGGTTTGACCTTGTGATTGTAACTTTGTGACATCCTCTGTTGATAGGCTTTCAAGTGATCCACGACATGCTGATGACATTCATCCAACAATTCTAACTCTTGTAGCCTAGACACCCGATAATCTTCATCTGAAATGATCCCCTTTAGTGACACACAGAGTGGTGGTAGCTCAACCTTAATAGGTAGAATGGCCTTTGATCCATAGACTAGAGCATAAGATGTGGCTCTTGTCGAGGTACAAATATTGGTTTTGTAATCCCACAAAGCAAGGATCAGTTGAATGTGCCAATCACGTCCAACATCATTGACGGTTTTCTTTAAAATCTTCAGAATGGTTTTGTTTGAGGCCTCTGCTTGGTTGTTTCCTTGAGGATAGTAATGTGTAGAAAACTGATGCTGGATATGAAACCTCTCACAAAGTTCTTGTACATCCTAATTCTTGAAAGGTTTGTCGTTATCCATGACAATGGATTGAGGAATGCCATACCAAAAAATGATATAATTCAGGATGAAGGATGCAATTTGTTTTCCTGTGATGGTGGTTAAGGGAACAACTTCAATCCACTTTGTAAAATACTATGTGGATGTGATGATGAACTTGTGTCCATTTGATGAAGATGGATGCATTTTACCTACAAGATCCAATCCCCATTGACAAAAAGGCCATGTTGATGTGAATGGTTGTAATTCTTTTGCTGGTGCATGTATCAAGTTTCCACGAATTTGACATTTTTGGCACTTCTTGACATATTGAAAGACTCCATATTCAACTAGTAATACACCAAGTGTACGAGTTTTTTAGTGAGAGTTAAACCACTTGAATGTGTGCCAAATATACCTTCATGAACCTCACATAAAGCAATTTCAACTTTGTTATGTTCAAGACACTGAAGGAGAGTACCATCAAGACCTCGTCGATAAAGTACATTGGCTATTAGGGTATGTCAAGCTGCTTGTCGAATAAAGTTTAATTTTTTGTTTCAAGATAAATCTTGTGGTAGGGTATTGTCTTTTAGATAGGTGTAGATTTTCTTGTAGATAGAAGCATCAACTTCGACTAGATGGTATATGACTTGGGATTCAGAGTTATCATAGGTGGGGTTAAACAGTTGTTCCACCATGAACTCATAACGGGCTCATTTTTTAGATATTTGTAAGAGAGAGGCAATGGTCGTCATAGCATCAACAAATTTGTTGTCGCTTCTTGGAATCTACTCAAATTTGATCTCCACAAATTAATTTTTGAAGTCATCAACCATTCTTTTATACGACATCAATTTATCATCTTTTGTTTGGTAATCATCATTCACCTGGTTTATGACTAGTTGTGAATCTCCATAGACATGCAACTCCATGATCTTCCACTCGACTGCTACTTTGATTCCAATGATCAATGCTTCATACTCAGTTGTGTTGTTAGTACAAGGAAACATTAACCTGTAGGACTTTGGAATGGTGTGTCCTTGAGGCATGACAAATAAGATTCCTGCGCTTGATCCATGTTGCATGTAAGATCCATCAAAATATAACATCCATTGTTGTGTCGACACTGTTAGGACATCAACATCTGGAAACTCAATGCTCATTGGATGATCATATTGTAATGGTGCTTCAACTACTTGATCTGCTATGGCTTGACCTTTGATTTCTTTCCTATCCACATACTGGATATCAAACTCGCTCAATATCATTACCCACTTGGCTAGTCTTCCTGTCAGGGCAACTTTGTTGAGTAGATACTTCAATGGATCAATTTTCGCTATGAGTTTAATGGTGTGAGTCAACATGTAATGTCTTAATTGTTGAGTAGAAAATACTACCACTAGAAAATATTTTTCAATAAAGGTGTAGTTGATCTCATAGCCATTCAAGGTTCTGCTGATGTAATAAATAGCTCTTTCCTTTCCCGCATAATCTTCCTGTGCCAGTAAAGAACCCAAAGATACCTCTGTTGTTGCTATGTAAAGTAATAATGGTTTTCGTTTAGTTGGCAGTACCAGTATGGATGGTGACATTAGATACTATTTTAGTTTATTAAGAGCTACTTCACACTTTTCATCCCATTTGAAAGAAATTTTCTTGTGTAGCAAGTGGCTGAAAGGATGAGTTTTATCTACTAGTTGTGCGATGAACCTCCTAATAGATTGGAATCATCCCTGTAAAGATCTGAGTTGGTTGGTATTCTTAGGAGGAGGCATCTCCATGATAGCTTTGACTTTTGTAGGATCCGCCTCAATTCCTTTAGCTGATACAATATATCCCAAAATTTTAGTTGATGTTACGCCAAATACACATTTCTTGGGATTTAACCTTACATTGAATTTCTCCAACCGAGTGAAGAATTTTTCTAGGATTTCTAGATGTCCCTCTCTAGTGAATGATTTTTCCAATAATTCATCTACATAGTCCTCCATAAAGGTATGCATCATGTCATGGAAGATGGTTTTCATCGCTCTCTGATATGTGGCTCCAACATTTTTCAACCTGAAAGGCATTATGTTCTAGCAAAAAATTCCCCAAGGACATGTGAAGGTTGTTTTATCTTGATCTTCGGGTGTTATCTTAATCTGATTGTAACCAGAAAATCCATCCATAAGTGAGAGCATTTCATGTCCACTTGTCAAATCTACAGTGATGTCGATGTTAGGGAAAGGAAAGTCATCTTTCGAACAAGCCTTGTTGAGATCTTTGAAATCCGTACATATCTTGATGCTATGGTTAGGTTTAGAAACTGGCACAATGTTTGATATCCACTCAACATAGTCAATAGGTCTGATAAATCCCACATCCAATAGTTTCTTCAATTCAACTTTCACCAAAAGGGCGATATGAGGATGCATTTTTCTCAACTTTTGTTTCACTGGATTTACTCCAAGTGGTAGTGATAAATGATGCATGATAATCTCCGGATCCATACCTAGAATGTCAACGTAGGACCAAGCAAAGTTGACTTTTCTCTCCTCAAAGAATTTAGCGAAGCTTGGTTTTTCTTCCTCTATCATGGATGCTGCTAGATGTAGGGTCTTCACTGTTTTCACTGTACCAATGTTGATGGATTGTGTAGGTTCAATCAACACTGAAGATCTCTCATGATAGTGCTTGGGAAGAGTGTCAAATCTCCCATCTTTTGGTGCCTCAGAGAGGTTTTCACCGTCAGATGCACTCTTTATTTTTACTTTTTCTTGATCTAATACTGTCATTAAATGGTTTTCACCATTAGATCCATTTTTTATATTCATTTTGTAGCTGAGAGATTTGACACTCCCCTTGTGTGAAGCTTCATTATGAGATTTGATAATGGAACATGTTTTGGGATTATCAGAGGAAAGGAAGTTCACAATGGCATCATCATTTGGAAAGGTAGGTAGATCAAGTAGCTCAGTTTGGTCCCAGTCAATTAGTTTGGGGTGTACTAATGGCAAAGAATTGTTAGATTGGCTAAGGTCAAAAGGGGTGAGTGTCATGATGGCAATGTCATCAAAGCATTCAATAGAGATGTCAAGGTCTATGATGTTACTCTCCTCCAAGTGATCTATCTTGCAAGTCTGATCGTCTTCACTTGAGTCATTGATATGTTGTGATCCAATTTCAAGTGGTCTAGAACTCGAGCTCTATCCCTCCATACGTGTTGGTGCATACCTCTGTATCACATCAATTTATTTATCATGACAAGATTCTTCAGAGAGGGAATCCCATTCATATTCATTGGAATTCATTTCAGAACTATCTCTCAATTGAAGGATTCTCTTAACAACCTTTTGCTTGGTTTCTTCTTTTGACTCTTCTCTATATCCTAGCCCTGTTTTGTCCTTAGTATTGGTTATGATAGTTTGTATTGGTTCAATGATACCTTCTTTTCTTTTTCCAACATGACCTTTTCCATCATATCCTATTTTCTCTATAATTGTAAAGCCTTTTCCATATGGCTCAGTTAGGAAGTTGGAAGTTGATGCTTGTGATGATTCTTCATCTTTGTATAACCAGTTTAAGATATCTTTGTCTTCTGATTCATCCACTAAGGTGCCTACTTTTACAAAATTACTGTCAAAGATCGTGGTTGGTTGCAAAGATTTTTGTCTTGATGTGGATGGCTACCCATATGACTTAGGAGAAGATAGCAGCTATGAAAGACATAATGATTGCTCAAATGAATATTCCCCCAAGCCTTTATCTTTTAATTGGATCTTTTCAACCTGTTTTGATAAGGCATTTAATTGAATTTCCTAATTTGATGGAGTGGAATCACCGATACCCTTATCTTTTGACTGGTCCTTTTTCTCAACCCACTTTGACAAGGAATTTAGTTGTCCTTCATTGTTGGATGAACTAGAAATAAGAGCTTCCCTATTATGTGGTACAAAAGTATCTTGGGTCGTTTTGATTGTGTTGCAATATTAGGGATTGTTGGAATTAGCTGCGATAGTTATTTTTTGTCCATTGAAAGGGAATTTCAGACACTAGTTATATGTTGATGACACCACTTGCATGTCATGAATCCAAGGATGTCCCAAGAGTATGTTGTAAGTCAACTCTTTATCCAACACTTGGAAGACTATATCTTTGACAATTGGTCCCACTTGAATTAGTAAGACAATCAAACCTTGGGAGGATCTCTCTTCATCATCATAGGCTTTTATAGTGATTTTCCTCCTAGGATCAATAGCATTTTTTGAGTATCCAAGTGCACGACCAAGTTTTAAAGTACAAATATTTAGGCCAGCTCCACCATCTATTAGAACACGTTTGACTTGGTGTTTGTGAATTAAAAATTCAATGTGGAGGGCAACATTATGTGGATGGGTGATTGATACATCATCATGTTCAGAAAATAATAGGCAATGAGGTGTAGTCAAGTGTCCCACCATAGCTTGTAATTGGAAAACTTCCAAGTTATTTGGTACTGTGGTGGCTACTAGAGCTTATTCTAGAATGTCTTTGTGAGCTGGTGAGATCTTGGTTAGTTCCAATGTGGATATTTGAGCTGGTATTTTTCTGCAATTGATCAACTATGTTGTGTTGAGTTGCATGGGCAATAGCTATTTTGGATGTAGAGGAGGCAACTCCTTTCAATGTTACTTTAGCTTTCCCTCTTGTGATCACGTTGAATGGTTGGTTGTCTTGATTTTCTATAATTTAAATGACATTAGTTTGATTGTGTTGTGCCCTCAGCACACACGCCCCATTTGGAACAGGGACCCTCTCTTTCCTTCACCGTGTCGGGTCGCTTTGTCGCTGTCTCATTTTATGTGCCCCCTCTTTTCTATCCCAAATGGTCAGTGAGCCCTAAAAGTGTCATCTTAAGTTGACCATTTCCCCACCCCCTTAGATTTTCTAAGCCCTATGTCTTTTCGGGGACCCCTTTGCAGTTTGCCTCTATTGGCGTCCTTCGAGCTTCGTGGGTCCACCCTCGTGGGTTTCCCTTGATAGACTTCCCTATTGCATTTGATGTGCCAAACAACCAAAGGACCTCATCCTTCTGTGGCCCGAGACCCGCCACCTTGATTACCGCTTCCCATGTTTTCAATGAGTCTAAACGACCATCCATCTCATCGAGCCTGTCCTTCCAGATTGCTCCTTCTGGACTTCCACAACTTCTTTTCCTTTCTCCAACAGTTGTTCTCCGGTGGAGTTCTACCTGTCGAGTTTCGGCCTTGCCGTGACTGTTTTCAAATTTCAATGCACCAATCTCTTAGTCCGTCGTACGTGCATTAATTGTTGGCATTTAATGCCTTAATTTCTATAAATAGCCGGATTTGACCTGTCATTTTTATATGTCAGTCTCACTAGAGCACAATAGAATGATCAAAGAATTATCTCTATGTGCCACCTCCGAGCCCAAAGCCTCCCATCGCAGATCCCTTACGTCTATCAGCTGATTCGATTGCTCCTTCATTGGGTTCTAGAGGTAAGTTGGTTGTCTGCCCTCATGTTGTGTTTTTCTTGGCTTCTAGTAAAATGAGCTAGTTTAAAAGGAGAAAAACGCATGCCCTAGATAAAGAAGAACATGGCACTTAAAACCCATGTGATGAAATTTTGAAAAAACCTCATAAATCACCCAAATTTCATCTGCAACACTTCCACCCCTCGACATTGTTCTTCAGCCAAAGAGTTCATAGCCTATAGACCCATTGACTCACAATGCCATCACTTGCATACAAAAACAAAACAAAATTTTGAGCGATGAACCTCCCTCTCAGACTTGCCATCACGGGGAGACTCCACCCTTTTGCCGTTGAAGCAACATAAATCTTTCAAATTGAAACGGAGTCCAACACACCTTTTGGGCCTGCCCCCACAAGACTCCTTCCCTGAAGCGCTACTTGTAACCCACCGATCCCAAATGGATTTTCAGCCACAACTCTTCGGCGCTCGGGTCCCATCCCATTCCTTGCCCCTAAAACTAGCTGGAAAATCCTAAAGTTATAGGTTGGTATTGGACCTCACCCAATAGATTCTCTGTTGGTGGAATGTCATTTGCATCCAACCATTTTGGGTAGCCTTCACAGCCTAGAAACCTGACCTTCAGATCTCGCCCCTTTTCATGTCTTACAACATTGACATGAACAAACGGTCATATGCCAAGTGCCCTTCGGGGCCGATTGGCGGACCTCCATCTGCGGGTTGTTGTGGTAGCATCACCATTTCTTAAGGTGTTCGAGCAACTACCCTTCACCCTCTAGCTCCCAACTTCCACGTGTTTGTTAAACCAAAGTTCCAAGTGCCCCAACCTTTGGCGGGTCATTCCCATCGGACTTCCACTGTCAGGACTCCATCCCGTCTCGGCCATTGCTAAGGGAGAATTGCCTTCATCCTCCCGGTGTGTGGAGCTCGACTTCCCGTTGGCCAATGAACTCCTAAGTGAAAATGAAGAAAAACCTAAAATCCATGCCCTCTGCCAAGCCCATGCCCTCAAATTTCCTCCAGTGGACTTCCGCTTGTTTTCCATTGTT
Source organism: Sequoia sempervirens (assembly GCA_007258455.2). Taxonomy (NCBI): domain Eukaryota; kingdom Viridiplantae; phylum Streptophyta; class Pinopsida; order Cupressales; family Cupressaceae; genus Sequoia; species Sequoia sempervirens. The sequence continues at coordinate 110,978 of VDFB02109065.1, read as the reverse complement.
TCAAACAACAATCCTCTAATGGCTTTTCGCCCCATTTGACCTGAACGACCCAAATGCCAAGGTATGATGCCAACCGTCCTCTGAACTTGCGAGTCCTAACTAACGGAACTCTGCCCTTGGGATGCTGTCTCACCAGAGCCGTCCCAAATGGAAAACTCTAGATGGCCAAGCTCCTCCCTGACTTTGACCACCTCAAAGATGATCCAAATGACTCCTAATATGAATTTTTTTTTGATCCACATGCCAAAATTGCCTATTCTCCTTAGTGGGCTTGATGATTTGACCAAGTCCTAGGGCGGGTGGAACCTTGCAGGCCGTCCTGCCTTGTTTTCCCTTCAAAATAGCTATCCTACTAGGGAAGTCTGACCCCTGGGGTCCGAACCACCCAAACTCCCTCCTATGAACTGCTAACAACAATTTGGGCTATATGTTAGATTTCTTGAATGCTTAATTATCCAATGTAACTCTATTTGCAGGGATTTGGATAATGTTTCATGGTTTCATGGTTGATTTTACTCACCTCTCCTTTGTTTGAAAAATATATGGAATCAGGTACAGGACCCTCAGGGGCAACCGCAGAGAAGGACAAAGGAAAGAAAATAGGCAAGGCACCCTGTGGAAAAGAAGACAAAGACCAAATGAAGTATAAATCCCAAGGGGAACCCCTAAGATCTAGAATCACCATAGATTGGAAGGAGATCTATAACACAAACATCGAGCACATTGACATCGATGAGTTCAAACAGAGGATCAGGATCAACCCTACAACAAAGAATGCAAGATTGATTAGAGGCAGTGGAATAGCCAAGGCTACGGGCTTCCCTCCTACTCTTGTTGCCCCTAAATTAGTAATGGCCTGCAAGGAGGCATACCAGCCTGAGACCCGAACCATAATGGAAAGGGATGGAAATATTTTAGCCGACATGTCCGATAGGGCAATAACAAAGACTTTCCATATCCCTACCTTTGGGGAGATGGAGCTGCCAACCATAAGCGATGGCAAGGATACATGGGATGAAGATCCCCTTAAATGTAAAAGGATTATCAATCAATATTGGCTAAAGGAGAAGAGGGGCAGTGTTGCCAAGGTTCCTTAAGAACTATTTTTTATGAAGATTACCATGATTTGGTAACAATGCTAAGCAGAGTCATGGGCCTCCCAACTGCCACCTATTTCCAAGAGTGGATGCTCTATATTGTCGAGGAATTCTACATGGAAAAACCAAGTTCTACTGGGGCAGGATAATTAGTGATTGTTTCCATGAGCAGTTTATGGCTGTTAAGAAGACTTCCAAATTCTACATGACATCCTATTTGGTCTACTCGTTGGCCGAACATAGGAAATACAGAGGCTTGTTCAGAGCTCTAGATGAGGAGCCTAGTAGGGAGCTGAAGGTTCATGACAAATACCCCCAGCTACAATACAAGAACTTCAAGAAAGATTACTGTAGGGTCAATGATGCTTTCATAGGTCATATCATCAGATTTCTCGGGGGTGACTTTGAGAGGCAAGTCTCCCACAATGCAAATGCTTTCTTGAAAAAATATTCCTTTTTGTTCATCCAATATATGAAGTTTACATACATTCATGCAGAAGGCTTCTTAGAAAGACCAAACAAGCTGCCCCGGTACCCTAATGACTGAATAATACTGTTGGAGCTCTCTCGAAAGCTGCGACATGTGCACAACCTCTTGAGAAACAAACATATGGTAGGGATTCCTTATCCCCTCTCCTTCGACCAAGGGATGTACGAACTCCATACCTCGCAATGTGCCGATAATTTAGAGAAGGAGTTGGTCGAATACCTTCTGAGACTCCACACTGCCCAACCACTAATGGATCCCTATGGCCATATCAGGAAGATGCTTGGACTTGAATATGCCCATCTGCATAGCATTGAGGATTTCTGGGCTAATTTTAAAGATGACAATGAGGTGTGGACAAGGCATTATATGTGGATGACCACATACTTTGTAAAGAGGGTCAACCTTTTCCCAGTGCCTAGCCAAGTGGAGGAAGATGAGAGCACGGTCATGGATCCCTGATATAATGCAGTTGATAATATTCCGCTACCTCTGATTGATTGGGACAAGCAAGAGGTCGATGACCTCAACATTCTAACAATCCCATTGAAGCCAGAACAAAGGAGTGGGTTGATGGGAAAGTTTCCCTATTGAAGCAACAAGGGATCACTTTGACCTATGAGGGGCTTGAAAGTGAGCCAAGTGGAACAGATGGTGAGACAACTGATACCCCAATAGGAGAAACTTCAAAATCCCCTCCACTCACTAGGTCAAGGAAAAGAAAAGAAATTGATGAGAAATATCCTAATCCAAAGGTATATGAAAGAAAGACCTCAGAAGGGGAATCTTCCAAGAGACATAAGAGTTTAGACAGTGTCACAAAGATGCCTATTATTCAAGAAGATCCACTCTGTGAAGGAGAGGAAATGGAGGCTGAGCAACCAAAATCTCCACTTGCCACCTTCACTACTGTTGCCCCTCTGCCTACTTCTCAGGCCATGGTAACTACTTACCCACCTGTAGTGGAAATCTCGATCCACCTTGCTTCTTCTTCACCTACTGGACAAGTCGTAATGATCGACTCTTCTTCTACCACCACCTCTCCACTTTCTTTTGCTTCCATGTCTCCGACCACATCTCTCTCATTGGTCACAACAACAATGCCAATTCCTACACTCTCTCTTCTAGAGGCATTCTCTCGACATATGCAGAAGGTTCCCACAGAGCTTTCTAAGGCATTGATGAACCCAGCTACTCAGGCTGCCTTGGCATAGATCCTTGCCAATATCCCCACCTCTGCACCTCCAACTGAACCATTTGAAATGAAAGCCATAATGGAAATATCTGAGGAGTTGGAGCGATGAGAGAGGGAAGCCATAAAGGCATTGGAGGAGGAAGCATACGAATACCATAAACATCTAGAGCACTGACATTTGTAAATTGATAAGGTAGTTCATGAAGGGGGAGAAACTGAGTCCTTTGAGGATGAAGAAGATGTTGACATTGAATATATTGTAGAAACCTTCGATGCAAATTTAGAAGAAAAGCTAGCTCAATAATTGAAGGATGTTGGGGAGGAAGTGGAAATACCACCTCCTGAAGAACAAAAAGAGTCTAGTGATAAAATGGAAGAAGACACTGAACTTCCAACCGGGGAACAAGAAGAAAGCCCCAAACATGGTAAAGAGGTGCCTCTCTCATAAGGGTAGGAAGGACAAGAAAAGAAAGAACAAGAGGATGTGCCCCCTCAACGTGAGGAAGAGGAAAGTAAAGAAGAAAATAAGCCCCAAGAAGAGTCTCAAGCTAAGGAGAGTCCCGAAATAGAGCAGCTCGAGGAACATGGACATGAAGAAGAGAAGGGAGACAAGGATGTTGAAGGGGAGAACAAACCCAAAGAACGCATGCCTACCAAGTCTCCTATGAAAAGCACGGTGTTCATCCAAGACTCTGATGAAGAAGAGGAAAGAGACACAAGGACGGAACAAGAAGCTCCTGATGATAAGGAGATTGAAGTTAGAAGGGACGAAGAAGAAGGTGATCGTGAATCACCTAAAGAAAAATCTTAGATGCCCAAGTGGTTGGAAAAACAACTAGAGAAGAAAGCTCCTACTCCAAGGGATCTGAGAGCAAGGTTAGAGGCCATCTTGGCCCAAGCTCAGATCAACATCAAGAAAGAGAAAAATACCAAAGTTAGATCCAAGCTGACAATGGACACTTCCAGATCTAGAACCATGCAGGTAGCCATGTCGGTGGTGGGAGAAGAAGGAATAAGTTACAACATCTCCACCATCAACCTGGGGATAGCCACCAGAGAGTAGAAAGTAGATCACCTTCAGGAGTATATTGCCATGTTGGTGCATTTGATACAACAAGATAAGATCTCCAAGGAAGAACATAAGGCATTAGCTGACTTGAAAACCTATATTCAGCAATGGTCATCAGTAGAAGAGCTTCCCATGACATCCTCAGCTCCACCTCAGCTGCTATCCAAAGAACAAATCAACAAGCTTGAGAAGAGGAAGAACTAGACTAAGACTACAAAAGATTGGTTCCAACAAGTCCTGTATGCTGGAAACATGGGCATTAGTCGTGCTATTAGGAAAATAAATAAATTCTTGGAGGTCCAGAAAACCCTTGAGGGCACAAGGAGGTTTTGCATTGACTTCCCAGGGATATATGAATCCACCTACCCAAAAATTGAGACCATCCTCAAGATGCCTCACAAAACATGGGAAGAAGACCTTGCATTCGCAGAAGACGATCATTGGCTGGTTGAAACATGGAAGATGAACTTCGACCATAGGAAAGAGGTGTTGGAGCAAGTCCTCTGCAAGGTGGAGCCAGACATTGATTGGGCCAAGGACATTAGGGCCAATTGTATTGAGTATTTGAAATTGATGACAGGCTATGATCTGCCTGCTGTTGAGATCGATCCAAAAAAGGTGAAGCCTTATTTCTGTAAAAAGATGGAAGATGGAATGTCAGGAGAGCTCACCATATATTTTATGAATTTTGCTACTTGGGCCTTTTCCCAATCTGAGCAAGTCAGAGATAATACGCCAAGTGTGATGAAGATTGGGATACACTTATAGGCTGATCTAAACGATGGAACTATCAATTGCTCCAATCCAATATAATTGAGATTGAGAAACTTCGGGCACTAATCAAAAAGTTTATAGAGTATGCCACTTTGAAGAAGCAGGAAGGGAACATGATAATTAATGATAAGCTCCTCACAGAATAGCTACAACAAAGGAAATCAACTAGAAGACAAAATGCTATAGTGCTACCACTAGAGGACAAAATAGGGAAAAGACAAGGAATGTATTTTAAATTGTAATATATTTGGGGTAGGTGAAACCCTAGTTTGTAGTGAATCTTGGCCACACAATGAAAATAAATCTTGGCCATTCATTTTTCTTTTTGAACACTATAAATAGGGGGTATCCTCTCATTTTCAAGAGATAGTTGAGTTGTTGTAAGGACATGCTACAAAAATTTTAATAGAAATTCATTGACTTTGGTGGATTCTTGAGTTTCTTTGCATGTTTCATGATTCATCTCCCGTAGTTAGCTGATTTAGATAGATTTACTTTGTTGTTCTTCATGGTTTTAGATTGCTTTGGTAGATTAGTTAATTTTGTTCAATGGTTATGAAGATTCTTGTAGTTTTGATGCCTTTCTGGTCCATACTTTTCTCTATTTACTGATGGTAGATAGCTGTGTAAAGTTAGTTTGGACTTAAATTGAAAGTTGCTCCAAAATTTATCTTTTTTTCATGCATGTTTATGGTGAATGAATGGTAGAACATTTGTAGTCCTTAGAAGCTAGCACAAGTTTCACGATAGTATGAGTTTTCTAGTTAAGTGAAATTTTGTTTGAAGGAAGTTGTCCACAATAGAACCCTCCATGATCACTATTCATATTTAGTTTTAGATCCAGGAACCTCTTCTCTTCCTTTTATTTTTTCCTTTTTTTCTAATAAGTAGCCTATGCTAAGGTTCATTGCACATTGTAAAGCCAAATTTTAAGGTAAAACAAGAGTTTATGATTGTTGTTCAAACCTGCAACAAGATGCACTCTAACTTCCATTTTAGAAACTGCATTTCATGATTCATCTTGTATCCAGCCAAATGCATAAGTCTGCCCTATGATTATCAGCAAAATCACATCAAACATCAACTGAAATATTACAAGCATTGGCATGACCTGACACTCAAGAGACCTTGGGGTAGCGATTGGTAACTTGTTTGTGAGTTTCTACCTTTCAAGAGAGGTGATGCACTTATGCATTACCTGTGTTGAGAAAGTGCTGAAACACCCATCAACAGATTGTCACTTGCAACAACGTTTATGATCAAATTTATTGACACAATGTCATTAATTGATGTGGTTTGGTGTTGATATCATGGTGATGAGTTTCAGTTGTAACAATATTTCTTTGGCCCTTGATTTTGATGTCCTTGGTTTGATTCTCAACTACCTCAACATAATGAATGGTAGAATCATAAACATAGTTCACATTTTTTCCTTTGGTATTTGATGAAGAATATTCCCCCTTTTCGTAGTTTGGTAAAGGATTCTTGAATGCTCCATGATCATTATTCATTCAGGGTCGTTCTACAAATATGGTCTTGTTATCAATCAAGTCTTGTATCAAATGTTTTGATTGCATGCAGTCATTTGTCTTGTGGCCCTTGTTTCTATTAAAGTCACAATAATGTGCATCATTCCACCATGAAGGTTTAACTTGTGGTTCCCAATTTCTTGCCTCTGGTAATGTTATAACTTTGGCTGCAAGAAGTTCCTTTAATGCTGATTCTAATGATTTTCCCAAAGGTGTGAATCTTCTTTGATTTGATGATGTTCGATATGGGGGTGGTTTAGATTCAACATTACTTGGATTGTTGTTTTGATGGACATTTTGGTTGTTTCTTTGATTGTTGGTTGGATTATTGTTTTGATTGGTCTTGGTGGCAGCTGCTATCAAGTTAAATACTGGTTTTGCATTTTGTGTTTTAGCTAAAGTTTCATTGTTATCAACATTCTTGTTTCAGGTATGGGACAAGAATATCTTGCAAACAATCTTCTCCATTTTTGCAAAAATATGAGGAATGATTCACCCTTTTTCTGTTTCAAGTTGCAAAGGTCTTTCATGCTTATCTCTTGTTGGGTGTTGTAAGAGTATTGGGTGATGAATTTATTAACCAATTCTTCAAAGGTTTTAATTGGTGGTGCAAGTTTGGAGAACCATTCAAGGCATTTTCCACCTAGGCTTCATGGAAACAATCTCATCAAGTAAGTTTCTTCATGTGAAAATTTAAGACTCATGGTTCTAAATTCCCTCACATGATCTATTGGATCTGTTTTACCATTGTATTTATCATACTTTGGGAATTCACAATGTTTGGGAAAAGGAATCATGTTAATAGCTTGATCAAAAGGATATGGGCAAATGTCTTGTATCAAGTATCTTTTTGAGGTTCCTCTTTGCATGTCAAGAATTTGTTGGAGGTTTTTCATTTGATGAGTTAAGGAAACCACTTGTTCTATATTTTGTGAATCATTTTCAGGATTTTTAGGAGGTGCTTTCAATTTATTAATTTCAAAGTCAGGTGGAAGTTTGATACCTTGATTAGCCAACATTAGGAAGTATTTTTCCCCATCCCTTTCAAAAATATTTTCTAGGAACTTATGGAAATTTGGATCTTGTTCAACATGTTGGATGTCTTCCTCAGTTATTTCCTCACCTTCAATGTTGTGGATATTATGAAATGAATTTTCTTCAGGTTCAGCCATGGTGTCTTGAGTTTCGATGTTTTGAGTTTCAAGTTCTTTTTCCTTGAGTTTATGCTTTTGTAATCTTGTTTGAACGGGCATACAAGTGTTATAATTTAACTAAACTTTTGATCTTTGTTTGGAGGAGTGCCAAGGATGAAAACTAAGTCAAATAAAATGACAAATTCTATTGATAAGACTAAGTTTAATATGATTATATAACTTTGTTTCATGATGAAAGGATGACAAATCTTGATGATGAAACTTGGCTAAACAATCAGGGATATGATAAGTTTGATGGTTTAGAAACTTTGAGAGGTTAGATCTTGGTTTAATTTGAAGAATTTCACTTGTAAATGTGATTTTTAACAAGTTTAAGACTCTGTTGTTCCTGAGGAATGATTATGTTCTGAAAAATATTTTGAATTATGGTTTAAACTGTCAAATAGGGGATGAATTTAGCTCTCAGTTTTTGCATTCACTAGATGCGCTAAAACAGGGTATGGATTCACTACAAGATTGCACATATGCACTAGAAAACAACCTGGATGTGCTAGACTATTCCACCTATGCACCAAAAAATAGACCCAATGCACTAAAAGATAGACTATATGTGTTGGAGAATGTAATGTATGTGCCAAAACAAAGAATGGATGCACTAAAAGATGCTATGGATGCATTAAAAAATGTAATGAATGCATTCGAACATAGAACAAATGCGCTAAAAGATGCTATGGATGCATTGGAAAATGTAATGAATGCGCTAGAACAGAGAATGGATGCGCTAATCTGGAAATGTTCAACATTTTTGCAAATCTATCTAGTTATTTGGCTTTGAATCTATGAATGTGATGTTTCCAGGGGATGTAATCTTCTGAGCAATGAATTTTTCTTGGTTTCCAGTTTGTAAGTTGTGAAAATTAAGTGTTTAAATGGATGATTTCTTGAATTATGACTTCAAACATAGCATTAAGTTGTCAAACAGTTGTGTCAAGCCTAGGAACTAAAAATTGAGTGTGTATTCAAGAATTTGGTCTGATTCTTTCAATTGCCATAGGTATAACACAAGAGAAGACAATTCAAGCACTTTTCTATTCTCAAGGGTCACTTAAAATACCACAGCCCACATCTTAGAACCATGTCAGCTCACACAGCCGCGTCACCCCCTAGAGGGCGCCTGTGTTTTTTCCTTTCTTGGGTCTTAACCAAAGCCGAATCCTCCACTTTTGGCCAGTAATTCTTGATGGTTATACAGTGAGTATCTTGGGGGCATATTCTTCCCTCCCCTTGCACTGTGATATTAGAAGTGTTTGAAAACTGAATTGGTTGGATTCTACACTAAGGTTCGTAATAAGGGTTTTCGTTCAATGTGGAAATAGATAAACTCCCTCAGGAGACCTCACAACCTTTAGAACAAAGGCTTTGGGGATGTTTATCTTGCACACTACCGTCGAATTGTGGACTTTCCCTGAATTCTCTTTTGATTATAGTGGGTTGGAAAACTTGGCTTTAGTTGTTCCCACTTAGGTTGTTCCTGTAGGGTGAGTACTTTTTCCCACTATGATAGGCCTTCTAAAGGTGTTTAAAAAACATAAAATAATGAGTCTAGCATTCTGGTCACCCAGTTAAGGGGAGAGCATAGGCCTATCACTTCAAGCATAAAAGACAAGGGGTTCTTTAACTTTCTAATTAAACTAGGTTCCTAATTTAATCAAAAGAAAGCATTAAAACAACTCCAACCCCTCATTCATCATCAATAGTTGCATAAGATTGTCTTTGAATAGCATATAAAAGTACCTGCAAGCAGAAAACATCAATTAGTTCTCAAAATTTTGAAAATTTTCCAAATTATCCATATGCGCTAAAAGATCATTCGTATGCACTAAAAGAACTATCCAGTGCACTATAAAAACTAATGGATGCACTAAAATAAAGATCGAATGCGCTAGAAAACCCCCTGTATGCGTTGAAATAGATGTTGGATGCACTGAAAGATCTTTTGGATGCACCGTAACAGGGACCATATGCACTAAAATATGTTTCATATGCGCTGCAAAAACTCACGGTCACGCTAAAAGAAGTTCACGTCCAAAATTTGTAACACAACTTCCAAAAATGTCAATAAAAAGGGGCTAGGCCCCATGGTGGGATCCAATTTATGTGTGAGGTAAAATATTTAAATGAATAACAAGTCACACAAGCAATGAAACATATTACATTAGATATTTGAATCATAAAATTAATCTAATCACAAACAAAGGAAATTCTCTAAAATCATTCCATTGTTCTCTATTATCAAGGATCCTGTAAATCATTAGTGCTCTCAGATTTGTATATTGCACTATGACTGTTTGGATGACAACCTAAGAAATGAGATGATATCTAGAATGCTACATGATTGATCTACAAATTATATGATGCTAAGATTATAATGTTGTTGTAAATGAAAATGGTGATATGACAAATGTATATGATACTAAAGATTATGATGCAAATGTTGTATAAAAGCTAAGATGCTAATGGAAATGCAAATACTAAACTAAGCCATGATACCAAACTAGAATGATAAAACAATTCTAAATGATAAATGCCTAAATGTTATATGCTCAAACTCTAAATGCTCCAAATGCTCCAATTTTATTGCTGCATAGTAAGTTTACTCAAAGATGGGATGTAAAATGTTGTAGAATGGGCTTGTATTTATAGGATTTCCAAAGCATCTTGTGATGTGGCAGCAATCAATAGTCAAGATTTAAGCATGAGAAATGAACGGTGGAGATGGAAGAAGTTAGAAAGAATCATGGAGGATGTTCCCTTGACCAAGGGCAACATACCAAGTGTATGAGGGAATAAAATGTGTGAAAGAGCCAAGTGTCCAAAGTTTGTTTTGGAATTGGTTGAAGATAATGCAATTTAAATATTAGACATATTTAAATACGTGTGACACTTGATGATGTGGCAAGAGGAAAAGTTGTAGACATGTGTTTAAATTCAAATTTGGGATTTAAATTTAGTGAAAATATTATTAATTAAATAAAAAATATATGTGAATTTGTTTATTTAATTAAATTTAGAAGAATGTGATTTTAGATTGAAGAATTAGAAGAATGTGAACTATATAAATAAATTTGGAATTTATTTATAAGTAGACAAATTAAAGGGGTTCATTAATTAAATAACTTGTATTTAATTAATTAATTGTCTTGACCGATTTTAGGTGTATACATTAGCAACACACATAGACCAAAACAAAGGGAAAACACGGGGAGTAGTAGATTGTGGCAATGCCACATTTGTAATGATAAATTTTATGGGAGTTATGCAAGAGTCTATTCTCATCTATTGGGTTATACAGGCCATGGGGTCAAGGTTTGTCCAGAAATAAAAGATTTTGAGAGGGTGGAGTGTTATAGATTGCACACAGAGGCCAAAGGATAGTCTATGGGGTAGCCAATGCAAACACAATTTGCACATTCAACCACACCTATTCTCTTTATGTTTATTAGTCATAGTGTTGGTAGTGGTAGTACTATTAGTGGTGTTCATGTTTCCACAAAAAGGAAGAGGAAGGATAGTACTTCTAGTGAGTAGCCGAATATAGTTGCAACTATGTTCAATGTGAATGCACGAGATGTGGCAGAGTATTCCATTACCGGTTTTTTTTATGCCCATGCCAACCCATTCCATGTAGCACATTCTCCCTACTTCAAACAAATGTTTAAAGATGTGGTAGTCATTGGTACCTCATTCACCCCCTAGAGAAAATAAACTACACACTAGAGTCCTTGACAAAGAATATTCTAAGGTGAGTGTAGTGATGGAGGACATGAAACAATGTTGGATTAGGATGGGTTTCTCTACTATCATGGATGGGTGGATCAATATAATACATCAACCACTTATCAACATCATAGTCACATGTACAACTGGTTTATATTTCCTTAGAGCCATTGGTTGTTTTGAGAAGTGTAAAGAGGTAGAATTCCAATTTCATATTTTGAGAGATGCCATAGAGGAGGTTGGGGCAGCCAATGTTGTGTAGGTGGTCACTGATTCAACATGTGTGTAAAAATTAGTAGGTTTGATGGTTGAGAGTGCTTACAAGCACATGTTTTGGACCCCTTGTTGTGTTCATGCATTGAACAACACATTGAAAGACATAGGGAAGATAGATTGGGTACACTAGGTGGTTGTAGAGGCTAGAGATATTTAGATGTTTATTTGCAACCATCACACCTCACTTGCTCTCTTTAGGAATTTTCAAAGAAGGAATTTGTCAAGCCTATAGAGACAAGGTATGCCAGCTATTTTATTTTGTTAGAAAGGATGCTTGAGGTGAAGGATGCTCTATAGTTGATGATGGTTAATTCAAAGTGGAATAGATGGTCTATGACAAGCACTACAGAAGGGAGAAGCATCAAATAAATAATTCTTGATGATATTTGGTGGTCCAATGAGAGGTAAAGAAATTGTTCTTGATTGCTGATTTTATAAAAAAAATGATTTTATTATTAACATTTTTTGATTTTGTAAGTTCTAACTTGTCTTTTTTCAATTTTTTGTTTGCAAATATATTTGCTCCATCTTTTCACCAGTTGTGGATGTCATTAGATATGTTGATACATACTTTCCAAGTCTTGGAAATATTTATGAAACATTTGAATCCATGCTTGGAAAAATGATGAAAATAATTTCTGATAAGGATCCTCATAAGGGATTATATGAGCAAGAAATTAAGCCTATTGTGATGCATCGATGGAACACTATGAACACCCTGCTTCATATGGAAGCCTTAGCTCTTAATCCTAAATGGTATGTACCAAGGCCTGGTAGGCTGTCTCCTTGTGACGACGATGAGGTGAAAGATGGCTTTATGAAGACCCTTGCAAAAATGTATTCAGTTGACGAGGCGAGCCTACTTCATACACAATGGACTGAATTTTATAATCTTCATGGTCCAACATTTGGAAAACTAGAGGCCAAGGTAGATAGAACTACACTAGCTCAAAGGGATCCTATTGGATGGTGGTCATGGCATGGGATGGATGTACCACCGTTGAGGATGCTTGGTATTTTCCTCCTTTCATATGTAATACATTAACATAATTTATTAATTTGATTAGTCTTGAATATTTATATTTAATCATAATTGAATGTCCTAATTAGTAAATTATTTTTTGCCTCCTTTCACAGGATGCTAGTTCCTCTACTGCAGAGAGGAATTGGTCCACATACAACTTTATTCACTCTATCAAGAGGAATAGGTTGACCTCTAGATGAGTAGAGAAATTAGTGGTTGTGCATAGTGCTTTGCGACTCCAAGAACGCCAAACTCTAAAGTATCAATAAACTCTAGTGTTATGGTGAGATGTTGATCTAGAGGATGCTGCCCAAATTAATGAGGAGACACAAGAGGCATTGGTTGGAGTTCCATTAGATGAGCCAACCTCTCATACTCATAGTGGTAGGGACTTAGAATCTGAGTTTGATTTTAATGCAATGTTGGTAGATGTCGAGTAGAGGCAGCCATCAAACTTTCTATTACTATGTTTTGGACATTTGTGACTTTGTCATTTTGACATTTGTAGTGCAAACTTGTAGCCTTTGGGCATTTAAAAAAAAAATTGTTATATCATATGCACATTGACTGTTTGACTCTATAATGCATATGCCAAAATAATTAGTGATTACATTTGCAACTTTATCAATGTTCATTTTTATGATTATCATTACTCATATGAATATTTGAAATTTGAAATTTTCCTATATTTTAAAAATTTATCTATATATGTATATATATACATATATACATGTATATACATACATACATGCATATATATATATATTTATATATATAGTCATACCCTTTTTCGTCCCTTGCCATCCCCAAAAATCCTCTAAAAAAATATCATCCCCGAAGCGTGTTTCACCATCCCGCCACCCCCCATATCGGAAACTTGGTGGAACATAGTAAAAAAGGTCTTATTTTAAATCCTTCCATAACACTTGACTGTGGACCACATAAGCCATGTAATATTATGCATCTTATCAATATTCCATCATATATATTTAAAAAAAAATTACGAACAGAATTAGAAGAGAATGGAAACAAAAAAGGGTAACATTAAAGAGGGGCTCACACTAAACACCAACGCTTAGTGTATGTTGTTTAAATTGAGCTAATGGTATATGCCCATTTATTATGGGATAGATTTTTAAAGGCAATTACTAAGGTGTTTCTTTTTCTCACTTGGCTTCTTTTGTACCATGAATCAAATATTGAAGTACTAGCACCATTGATTATCTCTATTTTTCAAATTCATTAACCCTGTAGCCTACACTTATGCATTTTTAAATAGCTATACAACACTTTGAACGGTTTTTTTTAATTTACAGACATGGGTGGTGATAGGCACAAGTTGCTTGTAGGAGACTTTCTATGACTACTTTGTGCATGGTATTACCTTGTGGGTCTCCAGTGAGGTATATGGTAGACTGATCTATTATTTTGAGCCCTATGCAAACTAAAATTCTCATGCCTTAGTTCGCATCTTTAAGGTTTTCTCTCCTTGTTCTTGAGTTGCAATGGAAAGATCTTGTGTGCAGGTGCTTTTGTTTGTTTTATGAAGGCATGTATGAGCTCGAGGGTGGGTGCCATGGTGGACTTGCAAGTAGATTTGGGAGGGTGTGCAGGCTCGTGTCATGCCCTGGGGTCATAAGTAGGCAATTCTAAGGTTACAAAACTTGGTTGTGGGGCATTTTCTTCTTCATTATAAATGCAATCTTCATGTTTGTGGAACTTGTAGGCCTCTTTTTCCTTCCTCGTGGGCTTCATTCTATTCATGTGTCAATGTTACAATATATTTCAAGGACTACAAATAGGGATTGACGCTTATCATCCGAGTCATTGTTTATGATTTTCTCATCCTCCTCGAAGCACAAATTTCATAATTTCATTATCTATGGCCATGTTCTTTTCCATTGCTTAAAGATTCTTTTCAAATTTGTGTTTTTGATACTTGAGGAGATGTTTAGAAGGTATATGCAAATTTCATGTATGTTATCCTACATTCTCATGACTATAATTAATGGCTTGTATAGGATTCACAATTCTTCTCTCTTTGTTGTTGAAACTAATTCATCATCATTGGGGATTTTCTTTTCCATGCAAGTGCTTCTCTTATGTTTGTACTGACTCAAGTGCAAGAATTAAAGCAAGGTGATTGGTCACACTTATCCATGCTAGATTGTTGATCATATGGATTTATATGTACAATATTATTTGTTGATAAATAGTGGTTGGTTAGAGGTTACAAATCTGGATTGTATTGGGATTGGCTATGTGCCTATGTTCTAAATTTGGTCTAAGGAGCCAAACATTATAAGTCACAATTTCTTTCAAACTGTTTTTCTAACTAGCATACATTTCTCAAAAGATAATTCAATGTATAGTATGCCATTTTGCTTAAGTGTCTTTATGTATCACTTGTATGTTTTAGGGGAAACCCTACATCTTTGATATTACATTTTCTAATTGAGTGTTGTAGATGGTTACTTAGTCATTTCAAATATCATAAAAAACTTGTGAGGCTCTCTCAAGGGCTCTTTTCATTACTTTACTCTGGGATATGCATGATAATTTAGGAATCTATCAAGAATGTTGGTTTTGCGATAAGCTATAATACTTTAATTTATGTTTGAGAAAGTACACAACTCAAATTATAGGAGTTTGTTGCATAATTAGTTGTTTGTTTAATCCGTGATCATGTTATTGTTGTGTGGCTAGAATTTTAGGCATTTGTTTAAATTTGGAACTGAAATTAAACTTTAACTCCCAATGGGATCAAGTCATTTATCTCCAATAGTTTGTCCTTTCTCTTAATCAAATTTAAAAACTTCAAGATGCATTGTTATGCCACTTACTAGTTCTTAGGTAATCTCATATGCATAAACCATTTACAATATTCCATTTTAAGAGAACCAATCCAAGTATCATTTTTAGAGGGATATGCATTGTTGTTCCAATTCATAGTCATGTTTGTAGTATATTCCTAAAATAGCAAACATAATTGGGATATACTTCAACACATCTTTTGTTGCATGCATTAATTGCATAAAAATATGAGACCAAAAAGGGGTTTAAGTGGCCACTTTTTTCTTGAAATTGAGAAAACTGATATTGGATGATAAATTGAAGATAGTTACACTTAAAATTTGAAGACGCAACAAGAACAAGAGTCATAGTTCTTTAAATCTACTTTCTTTAAACTACTTTTTTTTTTTGAAAATGGTGGACATTAAGGGGTTGAAATAGAAGGAACACACAAAGTCCTCATGTTTTATTAAAATATATATAACATAGTGCTTGGTGTGCTCCCTCTAAAATGTTTTTTTTTTTTAATATTACAAAGATTGCTTCGATGAAAAATTAGCTAACACCATGTAGTTTATGCTTGATTTTTTTACTAATTTTTTAATGAATATATTTTTTTTTACTAATTTTCAAAGTGGACACATCCTAAAAAATGAAAAAATGAGTGTTCTTCCTCCTATTTTTTTTGGAAACTAATCATTTTTTTTTTTAATGTGTATAGAATAAAGTCTAGAATGTAAAAATGTAATTTGTTTCAAATTTTGATGAATGGATAAAAAATGAAACCAAAAAATACATAGTTTTTAGACAAAAAATAAAGACACTAGCAAAAAGAATTAAAGATAAAAACCTTAACATATTTGAAATGTAGAAAAAAATATAAGAGAGATTTCAACATTATTGTGGTATTTTTTAGCTCAACATTGAAAGATGTGCAAACCTGATGGAGATCACACTCGAGATTTATTCATTTTTTACAATATATAATGCACCTTTGGGAGTTGACATGTAAAGGGTTGGAAGCCTAAGGAAAATCCAACCCTAATAATTGGCAATAACCAAAGTAGATACAAATGTGAGCATATTATAGTGTGCTTACATTATAACATGCTTACTTTTGTGGGAAGAAAAAATGAAACCAAGAGGGATAGACAAGAATATTTAGAAAGAAAGAGTGAGATATAGAGATATAAAGAGATGGAGAGAGGAAGGGATAAAAATATAGATAAAGGAATATATCTCTTTCTCCATCCCTATCTATCCCTCTTTAACTCGCTCACATATTTCTCTCTCTCTCTCTATATATATGTATATATATATTACCTACCTTTATTTTCTTATCTCTCTATCTCTAGCTCCCTATCCCTCTATATATATCTCCTTGTCTCCCTCTCCCTCTCTCTCCTCTCTCTAGCCATATATTTCTCTACCTAGGTAAGTGAAAAAAGACGAGGAACCAAAAAGTGGCCACACCACTTTTTGGTCCCAAAAAAATAAAAATGCGACTGCCTTATAATGAAACATGCTCACGTTATGGGTTGGTAGTGATCGAGCCTAGGTTTTGGAAATCAAGGTATAAATTGTAGCAATATGAACTTATTAAAGTGATTGCAAATCTGAAATTATGTTTAGAAGATTACCATAAAATGATTAAGTGATTGACAGTTGCAACAATGAAAGAATTTAATCTGTAATACCACAAGTCATCAAAACAAGTGACACAAGATATACGTGGAGAAACCCTTGCTGGAAAAAAACTCCACACCCAAAGAGATCCAATGTTGTATTAATCTTCAAGAAGTAAATCAATACAACAATCCTCTCTGTAATCTGGCAACACTTCGTCATCTTGATAACCTACAAATAGCTCATACTAAAACCACCATCTCAAGGCTCCAATATATAGAAGTTTGTGGGAGAGAATACCATAAATGGTATCCCAAAACAACAAGCAAAACCACCTGGAAAAACCCACACCCCCTTAGTGGACAACCCGTAAACATGGAATAAAATATTAAATTATCACATGGCCTTCACATGGGCACCTAACCCACTACAAATAGGAATTGGTCAAACTCAAGTGCTCCATAACTCTCTAACGGCTCCGACAACTACATGCAAGATCATGCACCAACATGCAAACCTAGGCGCCTAAAGATGCAAGAGCATGAAAAACATGTAAATAACATGCACAAACATGTACACTCAAGTGGTACCCACCCACAAAGGTGGACGACCAAGAGTACTATGCCTCAAAGATGCTTTGTAACCACCGCTGTAATGGGTCCACCTCTTTGAATGCAATTATAATTGTCATAGGAAAATAAATAATAAATATTTTGTCCCTCATGTCTCTTAAACACTTTCCAAAGAATGTGGAGACACATAAGTCAACTTAGGATTGTGATTATAATGTCACTGTGGGCAAGTGAATTCTTACCCAGAAATGCAAAACAACAATGGAAATGCAAGCTAGAAAACACAAACAAAAACTCAATGATAAGCCTAGTTGAATCTAAACAAAGCACAAATAAATGTTACCTTTACCTTGCTTGAATTGATGAGTTTGGTTGGCACTTTTTGATGCTTGGTTGTGTGATTCTTCTTGGAAAAAATGGCATGTAACCTAGTGCAAAATGAAGCTAAGAGGATGAGGATTGCAATGGTGGATATGGGTATTTGGATAGATGCAATATGGTGGCTCTATGATGCTACAACAATGATGGTATGAAAAATGGCTAAGTGTTGGCTTGAGAGTTTGAGTGCTTAGTGTGGATTGAGTGATTCCAAAATGAGGGAAATTCATCCACTATTAGGGGAAGTGCATCTAAAGGAATGGATGGATGAGATGCATCCATGGTGGAGAGAATCAAGGGTTGGGGTGAGTTGAGAATTCGTAAGCCCTCACATGATGACACGTGGTAGGTAAGATGGAAGAGGAAAGGTGATGTGGAGGTGACATGGAAAAGGGAAGTCTTGTCTCATCTATCCATGTCATGGGATGATGCGACAATAGAAGAATTTTAAATTCTTCTAAAATCTCCCTTGGTCTTGGAGATTTGACCTTTGGAAGGGGAATTTTAAATTAATCTTTTATTCCTCCAAGGATGTTGGAGAAATAAAGTGGAATTAAAAATTCCACATAGGATGCATGGGGGAAATAAAAGGAATTTTAAATTCCTTAGAAGGTGGAGATGACTTCACCAAATGAAGAAAGCATTTAATGAAAGTTGACTAAGGACACATGCCATAAATGGCATGAAGATTAGGTTAGCCTAATTAAGTGATTAAGGTTGTGCAAATGCATGATTAGACAGGCTAATGAAGGATTAGAGGCAAGTGGGAGGTTATGGAGGATGTGACATGAGGAGAGAGAAAAGGGTGAATGAAAAAAATGATTTAATTCATATGGGTTATGACTAAATTAAATAAATTGGGATATTTATTTAATTTAGAGATTAATGGGGTATAATATTTAATTGATTAATTAAATACCTTATGGGACATTAAGATAAAGCGAAATATTAACCAAATAATAAATTATTTAATTAATATGGCTTAAATATGGCTTAGGGATGTAGGATCAAAGAATGCAAGGGTGAATTTGACCATATGGGAGTGGTCATATTTAGGTGTCTACATTTTGCCCCTCTTCAAAATACTGCTAAAATAACAGTGTTTTGAATAAAAATAAAACACAAATGACTCGATAGAAGAAAATAATGTTAGACAATGCCTCAGTGTCGTAGGGAAGTGGATATGAAAGAAGAATGGAGAAATACAGCAGGGTATGCCCCCTCGAGAGGATGGGGAAGAAAAGGGGCCTTGGGCAACTTCTCGATATGAAGAAATAGAGGGTACCATGCGATAGAGCGCGAAGAACCATGAAGAATGGCTTTTGAACAGAAGAAAATGGGAAAACGGGGTGCAAATGGAAGCCCTCAGAAGAAAAGGGGAAAATGAATTAATAAAGGGTTAATTAAAGGGTAAAAATTACCCAAAAATTAAAAGGCTAACTAGGGTAAAAAAATGAAAATTATAAATAGTAAATTTGAAAATTTACTATTCACCTAATTCTCATTTGCACACTTGGCATCACACGATTACACGAAAGAGAGAGAGAGACAAGGATTGTTGACAAAATGAGTGACATGGAGGGTGATGACAAGCTGATCCACTAAGGCAAGGAAGTGCAACAATACTACTATGAGTGAGCAGTACCTCGCTAGGTAGGCTTTGGATCCCGAATTTGTGATTTCATTTCAATTTCACATACATGTTTTAATTTCGAGATGGGTAGCTAGGAAAACGTGGTCACTGTAGAAGGGAGGATTCTCCCTTCCAGTCGAGTGCATTTTCTTGTCTAATGAATTGATGAGGAAAGGGGAAGATGCACATACCACAGGGGTGGGCGTGCTAGGAGAGGGGAAATTGCAAAATTGCCTCTCTTTGATAAGGGTGAGCGTGCATAACATAGGGGGCGGGTGGAAACCGAGATAGGTAATTGTGAAATTATGAAAACAGGAAAAGGGCGAATGTGATTTTTCCCAAAAGGGGAACAAGTGGATGTGAATCTGCTCCTTGGGGAAAAGGACGAATGCAAATTCGCTACTTAGGAAGAAAATACATAGGGGCAATTGCAAAATTTCCCAAGGGGGAAAAGGGGCGAATGCGGGTTCGCCTCTAAGGAAAAGATGGGAAAATGTGTGCCCAAACAAGAAAGGGGTGGATACGCTTGGAAAACAAGAAAACCCACAAAAGGAGGATAGAGGGGCGAATGAACGTGTTAGAAAGGCGAACGCTTTGGAAAAAGGGAATGGGCGAACTCGCCTCACATAGAGGCGAATTTTCCAAATGGGGGTAGGGATGAAAAAGGTAGAAAATAACAATGAAGTGTTAGAAAACCTAACAGAATGGTTTGCATGGATGTAGAGTTTCGAGACTTTGAGGACACAGGAGAGGTATTTAGCTGTGTTAGATGTGACTTTGAGGGAGATGATCGTGGCGGATCATGAGACATTGGACCAGGCTGGACTGCTTCATATGTTGGGATATCTCAACATCAGAGCACACAAACCCTTACAAAATTGATGGAGTGATGGAGCTCGGAGACCTCCACATTCCATCTCCCGACGGGGGAGATGACAGTGACATTAGAGGATGTGTGGAGGATCTTGTAGTTGCCAATCTGAGGGCATTTGATTAATGCAACACCTTGATGATTAGTTGACAAGAGTGTGCAGGCAGTGTTTGGACCAGGTGACCTTCCCATATGAGGGAAAGAGTTGGATATCAATGCGTGTTTGGGGCTTGAGATGGTGGCATTACCTCTTTATCTATGCAGCCTTATCAATGAGATCCTCCTTCTAGACAAGAATGGTCAAATTTTCAGCCTCAAGATGATTAAGGTTGTTAGGCATATAGCGGAGAGAGAGTTTGCATGGGGGCATGTGTACTCTGAGAGTAGGAATATAGATGTACCACAATATGCATGTGGTATGCCAGATATCCTGATTGCTAGTGCCCAGGATGAGACACTACCAGTGGTGTATTGGTGGGGATTTGAGTATGGTTGGAGATTGCACTATCAATAGGTAGGGAGTTTGGAGGAGTGGCGACGAAGATTGGATGGATTGGTGGTAGGGGATATTACATTGAGACCTTACATGGGACGATGATTTTTGGGGTGGTGGGATGATGATAGGAGATGGAGGGTTTATTTGTTCTTCTAGTGGTACCTGATAGGATGAGACCATTTCATTATAGAGCTAAACAGGCCGGATAGGGTGACTTGACAATATGGGGTATAGCAGGATATCCTCAGGGTACCACAGATGTTCAGACGGGTTAGCTGGGAATCAAGGGCCATATGGGGGGAGTAGATTACAACTGATTTTTCCCACAAGATGTGGTATGTAGTTCCAATGACGGTGTATCCATGGAGGGGAGGACCAAAGGATACAGGTACTATTGTACGGTATTCTACATGGTGGGCCCAATGCAGGTCGAGGAGGATGACTACTGTAGAGCCCATTGTTGGTGCATTGGGATTTGGGTTAGATGATGAGAGGGTGTTGGCTAGGCCACAGAGGAGGAGGAGGAGGGGTGAAAGACAATGAAGAGGAGGAGGAGGAGGGGAAAAATACAATGAAGAGGAGGAGACATGGAGATGGAGGAGGCTGGGGGGAGGAGCAAGTGATGGAGGTGGATGCTCCTGCAGTGGACCCATTAGCCATGGTCTTATATGTGCCACCACCACCAGAGGACCCGACAATGTTACTGACAAGAGCCCTAGCCAAGCTATGAATAGTCAAGCACAGACTGTAGGAGTCTAAGGATGATAGAGAAAGACTACAAACAGAGGTGGGTAGGTTACAAGGTGAGGTGGGGCAGCTACAAGGGGAGGTGCAATGGTTACAGGATGTAGGGAGAGATGGAGAAAAAGCATTTGGAGAGCTAGCAGATGAGGCAGGGAGGAGATTACTAGAGACACAGACAGAGAGGGATGAATCATAGAGATAGGTAGGGGAGATGTGAGGGGGATTGGAGGAGATGTAGGTGAGGGTGGAGACTGTGGAGGGTATTGTCAGGGATGTAGGGTTATTACTTGAGAGGGTGGAGGCAACAAAGGTGCAAGTGCAAACACTACAGGGGGAGAGAGATGAGGTCTGTAGGAGGATGTTGTAGTTGGAGGGATAAGTGGAGCATATGAGGTTGAATCAGGAGGTGTGGGAGTAGGAGAGGAGGATCATCGCATATCAGAGAGACTGATAGGACATAGAGTGGGATGTAGTGAGGGTACAAGCGACATGAGAGGCTGATGCCAGGATAGAGGCTGTATATTATATGAGCACCTATTTTTGGGAGGTACCTGACCCAACATGGAGAGTACCTCCATACGTTAGAGCAATGACCCAGATTCCAGCGCCCTCCCGATCAGTTGCCATCCACACTCGAGGATACAATGACTATCGCGAGACACCTCCCCATGACCGAGGTTTAGTGCCAAACTCCCCACAAAGGTCAGATGTTGAGAGCAATGGATAGATAGAGAGGAGATACATGATTAAGATTTTGACAGGTGCGTGGTGCATGGATTTGTGCATACAAGAAAAGGCTATAGATTCTTTGGCACAGAGTGGGAAAATTCATTCATTCCTTCATTCTTTATTCATTCATAACACTCTGATGTGTCACATGTAGTCTCTGTATTTGATTAGCTCCCTGCAATTGTACCTTTATTTGATGGAATTTCATGGACATTTTGATGGATTTTCATGGACTCTATGATCTTTTATTATGGATTATGATGGACACGTGATAGACTATGTGATGGACACTTTATTTTCTGATATATATATGATATGCGATGGACATTGATGTGATACTATGTGATTATTATGTGATGTCATGGATGTTTATTATGCTTATGTGTATGATGGTGATTATGATATATGCATGTGATTATGGTGATTTATGCTTATTTCTATGTGGATGATATGGATGAAATGCATTATGTATAATGCCTTTGGATGAAAGATGTGATGTGACATGATTTATGATTTGATGTATGTTACGGACTTGATACTAATGGTGT
>VDFB02109065.1:55588-88106 GCA_007258455.2 Sequoia sempervirens | reverse complement strand
AAGAGAACCAATCCAAGTATCATTTTTAGAGGGATATGCATTGTTGTTCCAATTCATAGTCATGTTTGTAGTATATTCCTAAAATAGCAAACATAATTGGGATATACTTCAACACATCTTTTGTTGCATGCATTAATTGCATAAAAATATGAGACCAAAAAGGGGTTTAAGTGGCCACTTTTTTCTTGAAATTGAGAAAACTGATATTGGATGATAAATTGAAGATAGTTACACTTAAAATTTGAAGACGCAACAAGAACAAGAGTCATAGTTCTTTAAATCTACTTTCTTTAAACTACTTTTTTTTTTTGAAAATGGTGGACATTATATTGGAAAGAGAAGGGAATACACAAAGTCCTCTAATGTTTTATTAAATATATATAAATATATTTGGGTGCCCTCTCTAAATGTTTTTTTTTAATATTACAAAGATTGCTTCGATGAAAAATTAGCTAACACCATGTAGTTTATGCTTGATTTTTTTACTAATTTTTTAATGAATATATTTTTTTTTACTAATTTTCAAAGTGGACACATCCTAAAAAATGAAAAAATGAGTGTTCTTCCTCCTATTTTTTTTGGAAACTAATCATTTTTTTTTTTAATGTGTATAGAATAAAGTCTAGAATGTAAAAATGTAATTTGTTTCAAATTTTGATGAATGGATAAAAAATGAAACCAAAAAATACATAGTTTTTAGACAAAAAATAAAGACACTAGCAAAAAGAATTAAAGATAAAAACCTTAACATATTTGAAATGTAGAAAAAAATATAAGAGAGATTTCAACATTATTGTGGTATTTTTTAGCTCAACATTGAAAGATGTGCAAACCTGATGGAGATCACACTCGAGATTTATTCATTTTTTACAATATATAATGCACCTTTGGGAGTTGACATGTAAAGGGTTGGAAGCCTAAGGAAAATCCAACCCTAATAATTGGCAATAACCAAAGTAGATACAAATGTGAGCATATTATAGTGTGCTTACATTATAACATGCTTACTTTTGTGGGAAGAAAAAATGAAACCAAGAGGGATAGACAAGAATATTTAGAAAGAAAGAGTGAGATATAGAGATATAAAGAGATGGAGAGAGGAAGGGATAAAAATATAGATAAAGGAATATATCTCTTTCTCCATCCCTATCTATCCCTCTTTAACTCGCTCACATATTTCTCTCTCTCTCTCTATATATATGTATATATATATTACCTACCTTTATTTTCTTATCTCTCTATCTCTAGCTCCCTATCCCTCTATATATATCTCCTTGTCTCCCTCTCCCTCTCTCTCCTCTCTCTAGCCATATATTTCTCTACCTAGGTAAGTGAAAAAAGACGAGGAACCAAAAAGTGGCCACACCACTTTTTGGTCCCAAAAAAATAAAAATGCGACTGCCTTATAATGAAACATGCTCACGTTATGGGTTGGTAGTGATCGAGCCTAGGTTTTGGAAATCAAGGTATAAATTGTAGCAATATGAACTTATTAAAGTGATTGCAAATCTGAAATTATGTTTAGAAGATTACCATAAAATGATTAAGTGATTGACAGTTGCAACAATGAAAGAATTTAATCTGTAATACCACAAGTCATCAAAACAAGTGACACAAGATATACGTGGAGAAACCCTTGCTGGAAAAAAACTCCACACCCAAAGAGATCCAATGTTGTATTAATCTTCAAGAAGTAAATCAATACAACAATCCTCTCTGTAATCTGGCAACACTTCGTCATCTTGATAACCTACAAATAGCTCATACTAAAACCACCATCTCAAGGCTCCAATATATAGAAGTTTGTGGGAGAGAATACCATAAATGGTATCCCAAAACAACAAGCAAAACCACCTGGAAAAACCCACACCCCCTTAGTGGACAACCCGTAAACATGGAATAAAATATTAAATTATCACATGGCCTTCACATGGGCACCTAACCCACTACAAATAGGAATTGGTCAAACTCAAGTGCTCCATAACTCTCTAACGGCTCCGACAACTACATGCAAGATCATGCACCAACATGCAAACCTAGGCGCCTAAAGATGCAAGAGCATGAAAAACATGTAAATAACATGCACAAACATGTACACTCAAGTGGTACCCACCCACAAAGGTGGACGACCAAGAGTACTATGCCTCAAAGATGCTTTGTAACCACCGCTGTAATGGGTCCACCTCTTTGAATGCAATTATAATTGTCATAGGAAAATAAATAATAAATATTTTGTCCCTCATGTCTCTTAAACACTTTCCAAAGAATGTGGAGACACATAAGTCAACTTAGGATTGTGATTATAATGTCACTGTGGGCAAGTGAATTCTTACCCAGAAATGCAAAACAACAATGGAAATGCAAGCTAGAAAACACAAACAAAAACTCAATGATAAGCCTAGTTGAATCTAAACAAAGCACAAATAAATGTTACCTTTACCTTGCTTGAATTGATGAGTTTGGTTGGCACTTTTTGATGCTTGGTTGTGTGATTCTTCTTGGAAAAAATGGCATGTAACCTAGTGCAAAATGAAGCTAAGAGGATGAGGATTGCAATGGTGGATATGGGTATTTGGATAGATGCAATATGGTGGCTCTATGATGCTACAACAATGATGGTATGAAAAATGGCTAAGTGTTGGCTTGAGAGTTTGAGTGCTTAGTGTGGATTGAGTGATTCCAAAATGAGGGAAATTCATCCACTATTAGGGGAAGTGCATCTAAAGGAATGGATGGATGAGATGCATCCATGGTGGAGAGAATCAAGGGTTGGGGTGAGTTGAGAATTCGTAAGCCCTCACATGATGACACGTGGTAGGTAAGATGGAAGAGGAAAGGTGATGTGGAGGTGACATGGAAAAGGGAAGTCTTGTCTCATCTATCCATGTCATGGGATGATGCGACAATAGAAGAATTTTAAATTCTTCTAAAATCTCCCTTGGTCTTGGAGATTTGACCTTTGGAAGGGGAATTTTAAATTAATCTTTTATTCCTCCAAGGATGTTGGAGAAATAAAGTGGAATTAAAAATTCCACATAGGATGCATGGGGGAAATAAAAGGAATTTTAAATTCCTTAGAAGGTGGAGATGACTTCACCAAATGAAGAAAGCATTTAATGAAAGTTGACTAAGGACACATGCCATAAATGGCATGAAGATTAGGTTAGCCTAATTAAGTGATTAAGGTTGTGCAAATGCATGATTAGACAGGCTAATGAAGGATTAGAGGCAAGTGGGAGGTTATGGAGGATGTGACATGAGGAGAGAGAAAAGGGTGAATGAAAAAAATGATTTAATTCATATGGGTTATGACTAAATTAAATAAATTGGGATATTTATTTAATTTAGAGATTAATGGGGTATAATATTTAATTGATTAATTAAATACCTTATGGGACATTAAGATAAAGCGAAATATTAACCAAATAATAAATTATTTAATTAATATGGCTTAAATATGGCTTAGGGATGTAGGATCAAAGAATGCAAGGGTGAATTTGACCATATGGGAGTGGTCATATTTAGGTGTCTACATTTTGCCCCTCTTCAAAATACTGCTAAAATAACAGTGTTTTGAATAAAAATAAAACACAAATGACTCGATAGAAGAAAATAATGTTAGACAATGCCTCAGTGTCGTAGGGAAGTGGATATGAAAGAAGAATGGAGAAATACAGCAGGGTATGCCCCCTCGAGAGGATGGGGAAGAAAAGGGGCCTTGGGCAACTTCTCGATATGAAGAAATAGAGGGTACCATGCGATAGAGCGCGAAGAACCATGAAGAATGGCTTTTGAACAGAAGAAAATGGGAAAACGGGGTGCAAATGGAAGCCCTCAGAAGAAAAGGGGAAAATGAATTAATAAAGGGTTAATTAAAGGGTAAAAATTACCCAAAAATTAAAAGGCTAACTAGGGTAAAAAAATGAAAATTATAAATAGTAAATTTGAAAATTTACTATTCACCTAATTCTCATTTGCACACTTGGCATCACACGATTACACGAAAGAGAGAGAGAGACAAGGATTGTTGACAAAATGAGTGACATGGAGGGTGATGACAAGCTGATCCACTAAGGCAAGGAAGTGCAACAATACTACTATGAGTGAGCAGTACCTCGCTAGGTAGGCTTTGGATCCCGAATTTGTGATTTCATTTCAATTTCACATACATGTTTTAATTTCGAGATGGGTAGCTAGGAAAACGTGGTCACTGTAGAAGGGAGGATTCTCCCTTCCAGTCGAGTGCATTTTCTTGTCTAATGAATTGATGAGGAAAGGGGAAGATGCACATACCACAGGGGTGGGCGTGCTAGGAGAGGGGAAATTGCAAAATTGCCTCTCTTTGATAAGGGTGAGCGTGCATAACATAGGGGGCGGGTGGAAACCGAGATAGGTAATTGTGAAATTATGAAAACAGGAAAAGGGCGAATGTGATTTTTCCCAAAAGGGGAACAAGTGGATGTGAATCTGCTCCTTGGGGAAAAGGACGAATGCAAATTCGCTACTTAGGAAGAAAATACATAGGGGCAATTGCAAAATTTCCCAAGGGGGAAAAGGGGCGAATGCGGGTTCGCCTCTAAGGAAAAGATGGGAAAATGTGTGCCCAAACAAGAAAGGGGTGGATACGCTTGGAAAACAAGAAAACCCACAAAAGGAGGATAGAGGGGCGAATGAACGTGTTAGAAAGGCGAACGCTTTGGAAAAAGGGAATGGGCGAACTCGCCTCACATAGAGGCGAATTTTCCAAATGGGGGTAGGGATGAAAAAGGTAGAAAATAACAATGAAGTGTTAGAAAACCTAACAGAATGGTTTGCATGGATGTAGAGTTTCGAGACTTTGAGGACACAGGAGAGGTATTTAGCTGTGTTAGATGTGACTTTGAGGGAGATGATCGTGGCGGATCATGAGACATTGGACCAGGCTGGACTGCTTCATATGTTGGGATATCTCAACATCAGAGCACACAAACCCTTACAAAATTGATGGAGTGATGGAGCTCGGAGACCTCCACATTCCATCTCCCGACGGGGGAGATGACAGTGACATTAGAGGATGTGTGGAGGATCTTGTAGTTGCCAATCTGAGGGCATTTGATTAATGCAACACCTTGATGATTAGTTGACAAGAGTGTGCAGGCAGTGTTTGGACCAGGTGACCTTCCCATATGAGGGAAAGAGTTGGATATCAATGCGTGTTTGGGGCTTGAGATGGTGGCATTACCTCTTTATCTATGCAGCCTTATCAACGAGATCCTCCTTCTAGACAAGAATGGTCAAATTTTCAGCCTCAAGATGATTGAGGTTGTTAGGCATATAGTGGAGAGAGAGTTTGCATGGGGGCATGCGTACTCTAAGAGTTGGAATATAGATGTACCACGATATGCATGTGGTATGCTAGATATCTTGATTGCCAGTGCTCAGGAAGAGACACTACCAGTGGTGTATTGGTGGGGATCTGAGTATGGTTGGAGATTGCACTATCAGTAGGTAGGGAGTTTGGAGGAGTGGCGACGAAGACTAGATGGATTGGTGGTAGGGGATATTACATGGAGACCTTACATGGGATGACGATTTTTGGGGTGGTGGGATGATGATAGGAGATGGAGGGTTTATTTGTTCTTGTAGTGCTACCTGATAGGATGAGACCCTTTCATTATAGAGCTACACAGGTCGGATAGGGTGACCTGACAGTATGGGGTATAGTAGGATATCCTCGGGGCACCACATATGTTCAGACGGGTTAGCTGGGAATCAAGGGCCATATGGGGGGAGTAGATTACAATTGAGTTTTCCTGCAAGATGTGATATGCAGTTCTAATGATGGTGTATCTGTGGAGGGGAGGACCAGAGGATGCAAGTACTATTATACGGTATTCTACATGGTGGGCCCAATGCAGGCTGAGGAGGATGACTACTGTAGAGCCTATCATTGGTGCATTGGGATTTGGGTTAGATGATGAGAGGGAGTTGGTTAGGCCACAGAGGAGGAGGAGGAGGGGAAAAATACAACAGAGAGGAGGAGACATGGAGATGGAGGAGGGTAGGGGGAGGAGCAAGTGATGGAGGTGGATGCTCTTGCAGTGGACCCATTAGCCACGGTCTTATATGTGCGACCACCACCAAAGGACCTGACAATGTTATTGATAGGACCCCTAGCCAAGCTACAAATAGTCAAGCACATACTACAGGAGTCTAAGGCTAATAGAGAAAGACTGTAGATAGAGGTGGGGAGGTTACAAGGTGAGGTGGGGCAGCTACAAGGGGAGGTGCAGTAGTTGCAGGATGCAAGGAGAGATGGAGACAAAGCATTTGGAGAGCTAGTAGATGAGGCAGGGAGGAGATTACTGGAGACATAGACAGAGAGGGATGAATCACAAAGATAGGTAGGGGAGATGCGAGGGGGATTGGAGGAGATGCAGGTGAGGGTGGAGACTATGGAGGCTATTGTCAGGGATGTAGGGTTATTACTTGAGGGGGCGGAGGCAATGGAGGTGCAGGTACAAACACTGCAGGGGGAGAGAGATGAGGTCTGTAGGAGGATGTCATTGTTGGAGGGAGAAGTGGAGCATATGAGGTTGACTCAGGAGGCGTGGGAGTAGGAAAGGAGGATCATTTCATATCAGAGAGACTGATACCACATAGAGTGGGATGTAGCAAGGGCACAGGCGATAGGAGAGGCTGATGCCAAGACAGAGGCTAGGTATTATATGAGCACCTATTTTTGGGAGGTACCTGACCTAGCATGGAGAGTGCCTCCATACGTTAGAGCAATGACCTAGATGCTAGTGCCCTCCCGATCAGTTTCCATCCACACTCGAGGATACAACAACTATCACGAGACACCTCCCCATGACCAAGGTTTAGTGCGAGACTCCCCACAGAGGTCAGATGCTGAGAGCAGTGGATAGATAGAGAGGAGATACAGGATTAAGATTTTGATAGGTGCATGGTGCATGGATTTGTGCATACAGGCAGAGGCTACAAATTCTTTGGCACAGAGTGGGAAAATTCATTCATTCCTTCATTCTTTATTCATTCATAACAATCTGATGTGTCACATGTAGTCTCTGTATTTGATTAGCTCCCTACACTTGTACCTTTATTTGATGGAATTTCATGGACATTTTGCTGGATTTGTTATTAGGAATTTTCATGGACTCTATGATCTTTTATTATGGATTATGATGGACACATGATAGACTATGTGATGGACACTTTATTTTCTGATATATATATGATATGCGATGGAAATTGATGTGATACTATGTGATTATTATGTGATGTCATGGATGTTTATTATGCTTATGTGTATGATGGTGATTATGATATATGCATGTGATTATGATGATTTATTCTTATTTCTATGTGGATGATACAGATGAAATACATTATGTCTAACGCCTTTGGATGAAGGATGTGATGTGACATGATTTATGATTTGATGTATGTTAAGATCTTGATACTAATGGTGTGTGATGCAGGTGGCGATTTTATTGTTATTTGTGATGTATGCATATGAGATATGATATGATGATGAATAATGTATGGATGATTGCATTATAATGATTAATAATGTATGTATGATGTGATATGAAAATATGTAATGGATGCAACTATATGATGTATGCATATGTGATCATGTTATGGATGGATGGGATAAAATACAATATATGTAATGGAATGAACTAATATGTTTAGAATAGCAGCTCTAAACAACATAAGATGATAATGGAAATGAACTGAAGATGATTAGAATAACCAATCTAGATTAATCTAAACAACTTAAGATGATAATGAAAATGATAATGCAATGGATAATGAAATGAACTTAAGATGCTTAGACTAACAGATCTATATTAATCTAAACAAATTAAGATGATTATGAAGATGAAAATGCAACAAAATGATAATGAAAATGCAATAATGAAATGGACTTAAGATGCTTAGACTAACAGATCTACATTAATCTAAACAACTTAAGATGATTATGAAGATGAAAAGGAAACAAAATGATAATGAAATGAACTTAAGATGATTAGAATAACCAATATAGATTAATCTAAGTAGCTTAAGATGATAATGAAAATGAAATAATGAAATGGAATTATGATGCTTAGACTAACAGATCTATATTAATCTAAACAACTTAAGATGATTATGTAATGAAATGATAATGAAAATGCAATAATGAAATGGAATTAAGATTCTTAGACTAACATATCTATATTAATCTAAACAACTTAAGATGATAATGAAAGTGATAGTGCAATAGATGATGATGGGTGTGATAGTGCACCTGTCAAAACCGTAGGAATCTTGATAGGAAGAATAGATGGAAGAAGAAAATTTGCACAACCAAAAATCATGAACCATAGGCTAGGGGAAGAATTGGATGGGGGGAAATGCAATGCAATAGGATGATAAATGAAATGCAGATCTAATGCCATTTTTCCATTTTAGGAGCATTTATTTTTGCTATAGCATAGGACATGATACACCAAGGTATGAAGAACCAAGGCCGATTAGTGTCAAATGCGTAAGAAAAACACACAAAAAAGAAGGCTATCCGAACACCCAAAAGCCACAATGGATTTGGTCAGGCCTGATGTTGGAATAACCATAAAGTACAAAGGATTCCCTAGCGTAACACAAGACCACATGGGTCTCGATGGGTACTACGTAGGAAAACCAAGGAGACAAGAACACACAAAATAAAGATATGCCCCTATGTTTACACGTCAAAGTGCACCATGATATGAGGGATCGTGGTGACTCTGACAAAGTGTAATAGGAAGCTCAAATGATAAACATAATACCAAAAGAACTAAAAGATCACAATAAATTTTAAATGTCCTTTGCCATAGGATCAATAGGTGGATGGGATTGATGCAATCTAATTTAGGAAGGATACATCCTGTTAAGACCAAAGATGGAGGATAGATTAGGTGATTGACATGACTCAAGATACTGGAAACCGATTGGACCTCATGATATGAATGAATTTTGTTTGTTAATAAGGACACACTTGACAACACGACACATGACCGAGACACACCATAAGGACCTAGGGGCTTGGGGGATGATCAAGGATTAGCCTTGCCTATGTGAAAGCGCAAAGCCCTCATAGTTCGATAAAATACTTACGAATGAACATGGATAAAAGCGGAAAGAGGACAATGGAGACATCAATGGATGACAAAGATAGGATGGAAAAATGCCTTGGGGGTTGATCAAATGATTAGCCTTTCCTACGTGAAGGCGCAGGGGAAACATAATTCTACAAAATGGATGAAAGATGACATGAGACCTAATGATGACCAACACAATTAAAGAACCTAGATGAGGACACAAGGCCAAAAAATGACACCAATAAACAGGCAACGAAAGGCTTAGATTTAGGACGAAAGATCGGGATTTAGGATAATAGATCTAAATCATCCAATGCTCAATCAAAATATACCAAGCGAAAAATAAACAAGAAGCCGATGGGAGGATGGGTATGATAGGATGTGAGGATAAGATATGCTAATAGGATGAATGGAAGCATAAGGAAAATAGGACGTAAGGTAGATAATGATTAAGCCCTCTACGAATGACACTTGTTGCCAGGTTTTCACCAAATGTACTTATCCAAGGCACCACCACGGGTGGTTTTCACCATAGGACACATTATCTCTCTTTACTATTTTTGGATTCTCTGACTTTTTTGATTTTTTTGTATTTTTCTAGATATTTTACTTTTTTTGGTATTTTTCTATTTAGGATAACCCAACTGACCTAGGTGTAAAACCTTTTTAGGTGCATGATATTGATGGGTTCCTCCAAGGGTTCCCCCTCAGGTTTTGCAAGCTGATATGCCCCAAAACCGTATTTTATTGTGACAACATATGGACCCAACCAATTTGCTTCAAACTTTCCTTTCTTTTCTTGATCCTACTAGGTACACTACTTCTCCTTTAGGACTAGATTACCAACATTGAATTGGGAGGGACAAACCTTCTTGTTGTAATTTCTCCTAAGATGGTGCTGATATGCTTGGAGATGATTATAGGCCTTGATGCATTTCTCATCCAGGAGTTTCAGCTAACTTAACCGTGTGACTCGAGCATCTTCATCACTGATGATATTATTTAGAGAGATTCGAAGTGATGGGATCTCGACCTCAATCAAAAAGATGGAATCGGTGCCATAAACGAGGGAGTATGGGGTAGTGCCAGTAGGTGTGTGGATGGATGTGTGATATTCCCAAAGGGCGGGATTGAGATGGAGGTTCCAATCTTGAACAATGTTATTGACCACCTTTTTAAGGATTTTGATAAGAGTTTTGTTGGTCACTTCAGCTTGGCCATTACCTTGTGGGTAATAGGGGGTGGACCAATGATGTTGGATATGATATGTTTCACAAAGGTGCTTCATACACTAGTTTTTGTAGGGATTACTATTATCGACAATGATGGTGGAGGGGAATCCATATCTACAGAGAATATGGAAAAGGATGAATTTGGAAATCTAAACACTAGTGATTTGAGAGAGTGGAATTGCTTCCACCCACTTGGTGAAGTATTCAGTGTCGGTGATGATGAAAGTATGACCATTGGATGATGGTTGTAAATCTTGTCGATCAAGTCAAAATCCCATTGTGAAAAGGGCCATAGTGCAATGATAGGCTGCAAATATTGTGCAGGAGCATGGATTAGATTTGCATGTTGTTGACAGGGCACACATTTCTTCATGAACTCACAAGCATCATGTTCCATAGTGGGCCAGTAATATCCTAGTTTGAGAATTTTCTTTACTAAGGCCATTCCATTAGAATTGGACCAACAAACACCACTATGTGTTTAATGCAACATGGAATTCTGATTCATTGAGACACCGAAGAAGAGTGCCATCATAACCTCTACAATAAAGTGTATCTCCCACAATTATGTATCGGGAAGTGCGTTGGATGAATCATTTGCATTGGTTATGGGTAAGGTCAGGTGGTAAGATGATGTTGTGGAGATAGGTATAAATGTCATGATACTAGGGTGATTCAGAACCTACGATATCACACACCATTTCGTTGTTAGGAACATTGCACACTAGGATTAATAGTTTCTCAATGAGGAACTCACAATCCATTCGACCCTTAGGCATTTCGATGAGGGAACCAATCGTAGCCATGGAATTCACTGCCTTGTTCTAGACTTTAGGAATCTGTTCAAACTGGATATAGGTGAAATATTTCTTGAAGTCATCCACCATGTGTTTATAAGGAAGAAGCTTGTCATCCTTGGTTTGAAACTCATCGTTGACCTATTTGGTGATCAGTTGAGAATTTCCAAAGACATGTAGATGAGTGATATTCCATTGGACTGCGATTCTAAGGCCTGTGATTAGAGCTTCATATTCTGTGATGTTGTTTGTGCATGGGAATGCTAGCCTGAATGAATTTGGAATGTAATCACCTTGAGGGGTGACAAAGAGGACACTTGCACCAACTCTATTGTGAGTATATGACCCATCAAAACAAAGTGTCCATGCATTTGCTTCTAAAACTGCAAGGACCCCCTCATCAAGAAACTTAGTTACTAATGGATATGCATCGACCAACAAAGCATCATCCAACTGATCTGCTATCACTTGTCCCTTGATTTCTTTACGTTCCACGTATTCTATGTCAAACTCACTCAGTAGCATAACCCACTTAGCCATGTGGCCAGTTAATGATGTTCTTGATAAGAGATATTTGAGTGGGTCAAATTTTGATATTAGCTTGGTAGGATGACTAAGCATGTAGTGGCACAAATTTTGTGAACTAAAAACAACAACCAAGCAGGATTTTTCCATAGGTGAATAATTAAGCTCATAACCCACAAGTGCGCAACTGATATAGTAGATTGCACGTTCCTTAGAAAACTCATTATGTTGTGCCAAAAATGCCCCCATGCAACTGATGTGGTTGAGATATATAGTAGGAGTGGTTTACCTAGAATGGGAGGCATTAAAATGGGTGGATTATCTAGGTACTCGTTGATCTTGTCAAAACCTTGTTGACAATCTGGATCCCACTTGAAGGTGATGTCTTTGTGCAAGAGATGTGTACAGGAATTTATCAGCAAGTTGGGCTATGAAGTGCCTGATAGACTGTAGTTTTCCTTGCAAACTTCTTAATTGTTTCAAATTGCGTGGCAGGGGAATTTCCATTATGGCCTTGACCTTGGTTGGATCCACTTCAATGCCCCTTATAGATACTATGAAGCCTAACAATTTACTAGATGTGTCACCAAACACACACTTCTTTGGAGTCAGGCGCAACTTGTACTGCTCCAACCACTCAAATATTTTCCTGAGGATCCTGGGATGATCTTCTCTTGTCTTGGATTTCCTTAGTAGATCATCAACATAATCTTCCATTATGATATGGATGAGGTCATGGACGATGGTGGTCGTTGCACATTGGTAAGTTTCCCTTGCATTCTTGAGACTAAAGGGCATGGCATTATAGCAGAAAGTGACCCAAGGGGGTGGTGAAAACAACCTTGTGCTGATCTTTAGGTGCGATTCTAATTTGATTGTAGCCGGAAAAGCCATCCATGAGGGATAGCATAACATGTCTTGTTGTAAGATCTACCAACATGTCAATGTTTAGAAGTAGGAAATCGTCCTTTGGGAAAGCTTTATTAAGATCTCAAAAATTTGTATAGATTCTAATGTTCCCATTTGGTTTAGCCACATGCACTATATTGGATATCCAATCGGTGTAATAAGTTGATCTAATGAATTCAAACTCTAACAATTTTTCCAGTTCTTTCTTGACAAGTAGGACCACTTGAGGATGCATTTTTTCGAGTTTCTGTTTAACTGGTTTTGCATCTGGATGAACGTCAAGATGGTGCACAACCAATGCAGTATCCAATCCTAGCATATTTGAATAGGACCATGCAAAGTTGATGATCCCTTCCTTTAGCAGGTTGACAATGATGGGATACTCTTCCTTTGACAATGACTTGGCCACATAAGTGATTTTGGGCTCTTCTTTTGTACCCAGATTAACTTGTTTCATTTCCTCAATTAGAATGGAAGACCATTTGTATAAATGAGTTCCAACAAGGGGAAGATGAACATCCCCATCCTCCATAACCTCATCAAGGTTTTCACTATCGGATACACCCTTTATTTTTACTTTTGATGAGTCAAGAAGTGCCTCAGAGAGTTTTTCACTAGATGACCCTTTTTTGTTTTGTTTCTTTTTGCTTTTGTAGTTAGGGTGTTCATCTTCCCCTAATCCCATGAGATGTACATAAGTGTCCATAGAAGAAAAAGTGTCTATAGGTGTGCTCCCTCATAGGTCCCAATCAATAAGGTCGGGGTGGTGGAGGGAAAGGCTGCTAGTAAAGATTGATGTGGAATCGAAGAGGGAAGGGAGATCTACATCATCGTATGAGAGTATGATGGCTTATTCTTCAGGCATGTCATCAAGGAAATCGTTATCTAAATTGAAATTATTCAAGGTGCTAGTGGATGTTGCGGGACCCTTTCTCTTTTTTTCATAGCCTAAGCCCACATTTTTAGGTCACACAGGTGTCTCAATGGGTTGCAATCTTCCATGTTCCTCTACACTAAGACCTCCCCCTTGATAATTGTATTTTTCTACTAACTTTGATGCATGAGGATAAGCCTCTTGGAAGTATTCAATGAGAGGAGGTGATGGCTCAAGTTCTTCCCTATATATCCATTGAATAATGTCATTGTTAGCCTGATCTTGTTGTGTTCCTAGGGACCGAAAAGTGGTAGATCCCATGTTCTTAGAACTAATAGTTTTTGTCCTCACTTCCTCCTTTGGTGCAGACTGACAAGGTTGACCATAGGTGTGAGGAGATGGAGGCATGGTTGCCACATTAAGATCCGAATGCATCTCATATTCTCCACAGCCTTTATCTATGATCTAGACCTTGGCGATGATGGATTCAGATGTAGTGGATGGAGTGGACGATGTGGTTGATGATGAATTGGAGGATGGATTGGAAGTTGATGTTTGAGGTGCCCCAGTTCGACTCTTGGACAATATTGGGAGTGGGGGAAGGAAGCTTCTAGAGCATGAAAATACTCAAAGGGTTGAGGGTTTTCATGGATAGTTACTTCGACCCCATTGTATGGAAATTTCAGGCATTGGTGGTAGGTTTATGGAACGACTTGCATGGAATAGATCCATGGATGAACAAGGAGAATGTTATATGGTAGATCTAGATCAAGAACATGGCATGTGGTGTATTGAAAAATGGGGCCAACCTGAATAGGAAGAAAAATAATACCTTTTGAGTCCCTTTCTACGTTGTCATGGGCCTTTATTTTAATGGTTTGATTATCCAAGTTAGCATGAGTATATCCTACCTATTTTATGAACCTTAATGTACATAGATTGAGGGTAGAGCCATTATCTACCAAGACCCATTTCACCTTATGGTGGGCGACAATGAACTCAATGTGCAGGGCACAATTATGGGATGAGTCGATTGGCGACATATCATTTTGACTGAATCCCAACTGATAAGTGGATGAAAAATGTCCTACTAAAGATTGAAACTAGGTAGGATCTATTTCATTAGGCACATGCGTATCCTGAAGAGCTTTTGTAAGTATTTATTGGTGTGGATTAGGGAAGACTTAAGCAAATATAGAATGGATATTTGGGCTAGAGTCTTACCAAGATGGTCAAGGATATTATATTGTGAGCTCACAAGAGCTAGCTAGGATGAATTGGAAGGCCCAAGAACTGATATGTGGGTACGACATGTGGTAATAACACATTGTGGGTCTTTTCCTTTGACATGAATCATAGATACACGTGGCTCTACTTGATTATTGCACATAACAATGTTGTCATAATTATATGGCATGAATTTATAATTGATATTATTAGTGTTATTATTCTGGCTATTGTTGTTAGGCCTGGGGTTAGCGTTTGAGGTATTGACACCTTGATTGTGCTTAGGGAAGGCATGTTGATATATTTATAGTTGAGAATTAGACGATGTAGCCTGATATAACACTTAAGTCCTTGACACTTATTAGTGGAGTGACCTTTGATCTTGTGATAATCACAATATTCATTCTCTATATACCAAGTGGGTTTTGGCTTTGACTCATCAAAAGGATTTATCATAGGATAAGTAATCGATAATTTGCTTGAAGCAACCTCTTGAAAACTACATCAAAAGATTCTCCCAAAGGAGTGAACGAGTGTTTATTATTCCTTTGATTGTATTGATTGGACTGTTGGGGAGGATGAAGTGCACCATGTGATACAACTATGACATTGGTGACCAATTGCAGATTAAGGACATACTACGATCTTTGTGAAGTATTAGCTACTTGGATGTGTTTGGTGTTAGTAACGCCATCATTGACAACATTTCTATTCTTGTTCTAGTAGCGAGATTTATCTCCAGGTGATTTATCTTTATCTTGGTTAAAGATTTTGATTTGGCCTTTAGAAATAAGGGCTCTCTCGATGGAGTACCCTTCTCAATGACTTTTGAAAAAGTGGTAACGCAAAGGAGGTGTAGATTATGAGCCAGTTCAGGGTGGGAATTGGCAACAAAGATGTTTACGAAATATTTCTCGTTGAGATGGAATTTTAGCCAACTAGCCAAGGCTCACCACCTTTGCAGGTAACTTGCAAATGTTTCTCCTCATGTTGGTTATCTTTTAGGATATCTAAGGTATCAATGTCCTTCTCCAAATTGAAGGAGAAGTGTGTAACAAATTTTTATGATAGATCCACAAAGGAAGAAACTAACCCCTTCAAAAGACCCATGAACCAGTCTAGAGCTTTCCCTATTAGGCTCCTAGGAAACAATCATAGTAGGTAGTTGTCATTATTCATGACCTCCTGACAATGTGTATAAAATTCTTGCAAATGGTTTCTAGGATCTCCCCTTCCCTTGTATTTATCAAATTTTGGCATTTCAAAATGTTTAGGAAAGGGGATGAGTGAAATTGAGGGATCAAAGGGATAAGGGAAAATTTCCTCAAATTTGAAGGACTTCTTGGACATCCTCATTTGCAAGTCTTTTAGTGCGGATTTTATCTCTTCCCACTCCTTATTAATTGGTGTTGATGAGGAAGGACCTGCTAGGTTGGACGGATTGTATGGGAGACATTATTGATGTGATGGAGGTGGAGGCAAAATGGACTAGCCATATGATGGCAGAGGTGGATATGAAGAGACTTGTTGATATTTATTCGGATACATGGATTGAGGATTGGCATAATCTTGTTGATATGATGGCAGGGCTTGGTAATATGAGGAAGAGGCACTTGCTGATAGGATGGTGGCTGCTGGGAGTAATATGGATTGGATTGGTAATTGTAGGTTTTTTGT
The DNA here is from genome assembly GCA_007258455.2 of Sequoia sempervirens. NCBI lineage: Eukaryota > Viridiplantae > Streptophyta > Pinopsida > Cupressales > Cupressaceae > Sequoia > Sequoia sempervirens. Next base: position 71,737 of record VDFB02109065.1, on the reverse strand, counting down.
TGTTGGGAAGCATATGGAGGTTGTTGCGGATTGGCTTGTTAGTAGTAGGTGTTTTGTTGTGATTGTGAGGGAGTAGCGTAAGAAAAATGTTGTTGAGATTGTTGTAGGTTATAATAAGAATAATTGGGATTGGGATTGGATGTAGTATTTTGTGGATAATAGGTGCTTTGAGGATGATATAGGCATTGGGAAGCAGGGTTGCTTGGATTTTATGGGAGGATTACTGTGATTGCATCATGATTTGTGAATGCTAAGAGGGTTTTTGGTAAGATGTTGGTTGTTGTTGAGGAGGTTGAGATGGGATTTGTGGTTGTTGGGGTGGTTTTTTATAAGATGGGATGCATTGGTGAGGAGGTTGTGACGGGTTATCTTGTTGTTGATGCGAGGGGGGGGGTTGTTGATGTTACAATGGAATTTGTGCATGATGTAGGGGTTGCGAAGGAATTTGGGTATGCTATGGAGGTTGTGATGGGGGTTGCCGCGGTAGCTGTTGGTGAGGCGGTTATGATGGTGGTGCCTGCTATGGGTTTCCCTGAGGTTGATTCAAGGGCAGGAGATTGCCTTGAGGTGGTTGTTGGGATGTAAATGAAGGTGGTGGTAAGTTTGATGTAGGTGTAGGGCCATAAGGTAGAGGTGACACAACAAAAGGATTATAAGCATTGCTCCCCATATTCCCTAAAAGTTAACCTGATTGATTCGGTGGGAGAGCTGGTGTAGATGGTATAGGGGTTGGACCTTGAGGGATGCTCATGCCTTGTGGATTGGGAGGACCTTGGAGGTTACCAAGACCAAGAGGATTGTTAGGATCGGGGCCTTGGGGATTGTTAGGATTGGGTGCAATACCCATTACTGAAATTGAGACATTGGTGGGTGGAAGATGATAAAAAAAATCATTACCAAATCCTAGTTGGTACCATGTGTCTTGTGGCGTGACTTGGGGGACTTGTGGAACTAATAAACTGGGATTCAGATCTTGTGGTAGAGCAGGGGGTGTAATGTTGATGTATTTTGATAAATAAAACCCCAACGGTGGCTTGATGCCCTTCATGAGTAATGTGGCGAGGATTTTATCCCCACACTCATGGAGAAGACGATCTGTCATCTGTACATTAGTGGGGTTGCTAAGATATTCATCGAATGTGAGCTTAGGTTGGCTAACCATACTTTCATCAGGAGGAGATTGAATGTGGACCTTGGTGTTAGATTGTGATGAGCCACCATTGGTGGGTTGATCTTGAGGAATTTGAGGCTGAGCACCTTGGGACTATTTTTGTTCCATGAGTTTCTTTGTTTGCGATCAGGTAAGGGGCATGAAAATATATGCAAAATGACCAGGTGACTAAGATGACACTAAACCCTAAGATACACCTAAATGATGTTCAAGATGATGACTAAAGGTATTTCTAAGATGATAGATCGATCAATTGGATGATTGAGGAGATGATTTTGAATAGTCGATTAGGTTGGATTCAATTGGATCGATTGATTGGATTGGATTGGATTGGTAGGATTAACTCTAAACCAAGTTTAAGGGCTTAACTAGATGATGTATGATGCTGATGATTGGATTGGATTATAAAAGTATGATCATGACACAAAATCTACCTCAAGATGAGAGGATACTGATTAGGCCGCGAAGGATTACTAACTCAGGATGGATGATAATCCAAAGTGAGCATGAGTGAAGACGATTAGGGTCAGTTACCTAACCCAATTGGATAAAAAAGGCCCTAAAAAAAGTTAAAAGGATTTGGATTGACAAATCAATGATGGATATACAATCTAGGGATGTCCTAAGATGGACCTATATGATTTGATTGAGGATTCAAGGATTTTTGATAAATGAAGATGGACTAAAATGATGATTATAGGCAGATAGATGATGATAAAAAAATTTGATCGTAGGAACGAACTCGAAGAACAACAAGCTTTCAGTGGTCCAAAGGATTAACTCTCAGGAGTTTTGTATGGGATACCATACACCTCTATGTATGACAAGACTGCCCCTCTAAGTGATAGGATATCCTATTGGAGGGAGTACAGGATCGCCTCTGTGTAGAGTAGATTTTCCTATCTAGTTAGCGGGATAGCCTATATCTTTGGATACTAAAAAAGAAACAAGCGGGCATGAGACACGATATCGCCTATTGAGGGTTCAGGATCACCACTTTTTTAAGATGTATAGACATGGATGGGAATGCCTAATGGTCTAACGAGATCACCTATTTCCTTGGATGTATGAACAAGGGACGAAAACACCTATGACGAGGTCACCTATTGATTAGATAGATCCACCTATGTCTTGGACTATACAGACAAGGATGGTATAGACAAGACACAAGATTGCCCCTACAGACAACAAGTTCACCTATTCTAAGGGATTTATGAAAGTGGGGGACACAGATGAGACACAAGATCATCCCTACAAGATCACCTCTTTAGGGAACAGGCAGACAAGGATGACAGGGACTAGATGCAGACTCACCTAAAAGGAGGGTAGGATTACTTGTTTAGGGAACAGATAGACAAAGGGTTGCCTAACTAAGAGACCCACAAGCAAATTCACCCCTGAAAAGGATGAATTTTCTTAAAGGATGACTAGATACTAGATTGGACTCAAGACACAGAATCACCCCCTTTGAAGGCAGGATCACCTGTCCATAATGCAAGTTCGCCCCTGTGAGAAGCAAAATTTCCACTAAGGGAAGGGGAAGACTATGGAAAAGGAAAAAAACATGACAAACAACAAGCAAAGGGCTGGACAAACTTAGACTAACGAAAATAATTGGTATCACCCAAGAAGACACTCTAGATAGCACAAGCCTAAAATTAGTGATAAGGGTTTGCTAACTTGATGTAGGCACACCAGCTTGAGGGGACACCCCAAGGTTAATACTCTATGATACCAGGGTTGTTCTCTAGATCACCCTATCTTGCGAAGGAAAATAGCTAGAGATTCAGTGGCACAGGGTCATCAATAGACACCACAGGCTCACCTTCACTCTCTCTCTCAGAGACTATTGTAGTCCACCATGAGGATTTATATCTCAACCCAAGGGAGTGCATGGTGAGTAACTTTGGGGTACGGTGCACATCCCTTGCACTACACCAAGCCGCGGCTAAACACGAGTCTCTATCTAGGATGAACAAGCTATCTCGTGCATCCTTAATACACCAGGAGGGTGTGTGAGCAACAACTGTGAACACCAGCCCATCACAAGCATGGATTGAGAGCCCCAATGAGGTACTGTAAACTTGGACCAACTCTGGACGTTTTATCTAGGTATCACCCTAGCTTCGATGCTTTGTTGGACACAATGTGACTGGATTGGGGTACAACTTTGGCTCTCCCCACTTTATATACCCCACCGGTAACATGTGGTTGAGATCATCCCCTAGGTGATGAAATCCTAGGTAGGTCTCACTAAGGGAAGGAAAGACTAGACATTTCGGCTGGTCCCCAGGCTCACACGTAGCGTAAGGGGAGAGCGTATGCGTACTAGCACCTCATAGGTAGACTAGACTGGATTGGAACAAGTTGCAATTTCTCGTCACCCAGGATCACCGAAAGGTGCAAGGGGAGTGGATACATCAAAAAATCACTCCCAAACACAACAAACAGATTAATTGACCCCTTAATTAATCTACGTGTGCCTAAATTAGTATGAAAAAAGACACACAGACAAAGCTAAACTAGGGGTCTTCGACCGATTGTCTTGTAATAAATGTGTTAGTAATTTTCACCACTGATCTTCATCAAACGTGAGAGACAAGTTGAACAAATTATTAGTTAAATGTCACAATCACCGATGAACAAGTTAGCTGATTAGTACCCAAAACTGAAATTGAATTAAAGCACAAGTTGAAAAATTTATCATTTTGGAATGCCTCAAATTTTCCCTTGTGTGGAGTAAATTCACCTATGACTATGATGCAGGATAACCTATCTTAGGAAGAAGCAGGCTCAGATTCACCTTTCAAATTGAGGGGCATTTGCACTTATGCCTCTCTGACTCGAGCAAGTTCGCCTTTCCTTTAGTAGATTCACCCGTTCTGGTTGTGCTACGCGTATTCGCCTCTGTAATTAGCGGCCTAGATTGTGGAGTTTAGGATCACCCTTTTGTTGGAAGGGTGGGAGAAAGTTCGCATATTCTTACTTCGGGCCTGCCTCTATGTCCAGCAAATTCGGCCATCAGGGGTGGATTCGCCCCTATGTGTAAAACCCAAACCTACAAAATTTGAAACAAAAAGCAAACATAAACTAGACCTGTGATGTGAGTCCCACCGAGCGTGCCAAAAATGTGTGCAAGTGAATTCTAACCTAGAAATGCAAAAAAACAATGGAAATGCAAGCTAGAAAACACAAACAAAACACTCAATGATAAGCTTAGTTGAATCCAAACAATGCACAAAGAAATGTTACCTTTACCTTGCTTGAATTGATGAGTTTGGTTGGACCCTTTTGCTGCTTGATTATGCACTCCTTCTTGGAAAAAATGGCATGTAACCTTGTGCAAAATGAAGCTAAGAGGATGAGGATTGCAATGGTGGATATGGGTATTTGGATAGATGCAATATGGTGGCTCTATGATGCTGCAAAAATGGTGGTATGAAAAATGGCTAAGTGTTGGCTTGAGAGTTTGAGTGCTTAGTGTGGATTGAGTGATGCCAAAATGAGGGAAATTCCTCTACTTTTAAGGAAAGTGCCTCTAAAGTGATGGATGGTTAAGATGCATCCATGGTGGAGAGAATCAAGGGCTAGGGTAAGTTGAGAACTCACAAGCCCTCACATGCTAACACATGGCAGGTGAGATGGAAGAGGAAAGGTGATGTGTAGGTGACATGGAAAAGGGAGTCTTGTCTCATCTACCCACATCATGGGATGATGTGACAATAGAAGAATTTTATATTTTTCTAAAATCTCCCTTGGTTTTGGAGATTTGAACTTGGGATTGGAAGGGGAATTTTAAATTAGTCTTTTATTCCTCAAAGGATGTTGGAGAAATAAAGTGGAATTAAAATTCTAGATAGGATGCATAGGGGAAATAAAAGGAATTTTAAATTCCTTAGAAGGTGGAGATGACTTCACCAAATGAAGAAAGCATTTAATGAAAGTTGACTAAGAAAACATGCCATAAATGGCATGAAGATTAGGTTAGCCTAATTAAGTGATTAAGGTTGTGCAAATGCATAATTAGATGGGCTAATGAAGTATTAGAGGCAAGTGGGAGGTTATGGAGGATGTGACATGAGGAGAGAGAAGGTGAATTAAAAAATTGATTTAATTCAAATAGGCTAATGACTAAATTAAATAAATTGGGATATTTATTTAATTTAGAGATGAATAGGGTAAGGTATTTAATTGATTAATTAAATAAGTTAGAGGACATTAGGATAAAAATAAATATTAAACAAATAATAAAATATTTAATTAATATGGCTTAGGGATATAGGATCGAAAAATGCAAGGGTGAATTTGACCATATGGGAGTGGTCAAATTCAGGTGTCTACAATCACCTATCCTAACATTCTCCCACTTGAAATTATACATTGCAATTACATCCATGAGATACAAATAAAATATAATCAAGTATAGTGATCAAGGCCTATGGCCTTCATGCACCAAGAGAGCTTATCTGTGGTCACTAGCTTCGTGAGAGAATATGCAACATTATATAATGTGTCAAACTTCTAAAAAAAAACCTTACCATTCTCAACCATTTATTGCACAAAGTGATACTAAAAATCAACAAGTTTATTATGACCATGATACATTAAATTTTTGGCTAAACATATGGCACTTTGACTGTCATATTCAATCCTCACTGTCTTGCAATCAAAACCAATGCCATTACGAAGCCTCTGTAACCAAACCGCCTCCTTAGAAGCATGTGTAGCTATCATATACTGTACTTTGATGGTGGATAACACAACTATAGGCTTCCTATTACTCATCAAACTCACTAAACCTCCAAACAAAGTAAAAACATAGCCACTAGTGGACTATTGACTATCCAAGTCACCCACCCAATCTACATCAACAAAACCCTATATGTCTAATGACTTATCAAAATCATTAGTACCATGATAAACCAAACAATAATTTGAAGTACCACACAAATATCTAAGCACCCTCTTAACAAAATTTCAATGCTCTCTACTAGGGTTAGACATAAACCTGCTCAAAACTCCCACTGCTAGGGCTATATCTGGTCTAGTGCAAACCATTGCATACATCAAACTACAAATGACACTAGTATAAGGAATGTTAGAAATATCTTCAAAATCACCATTATGATTAGGAAATATGTCTAAACTCAACTTAGTACCAACCAAAAATGGAATATTTACTGGTTTACAATCATGCATATTAAACCTCTGCAAAATAGTATCAACATACTTACTCTAACTTAACCAAACTTTCTGTGAAATTGATCTCTATTGATCTCCATTCCAAGAATATATTTTGCAGCCCCCAAATCCTTCATATCAAATGTGCTAGAAAGATGAGTCTTAAGCTCCCTAATCATCACCTTATTGTTACCCATAAACAACATGTCATTAGCATACATGACAATGATTAGAATCTAATTATCAATAACCTTAATATAAACATAATAATCCTCCTCACTTCTAAAAAAACCAAATTCAATGTGTAGACATGTCAAATTTACATCATGCATAATCATATTCCATTCATCAAATAAATCAGGACTTTATTTAAATCAAATCCTAAATCATATTTCATCATTTTTTGATTTAAATAAATCAAATATCAAAGTCCTAAAAGTCAAAATCATCTAAACACCATTAAATCAGCATAATCATCATCTATTTAATCTAACCCTAATTAAATAATAATCTCACCCACTTGCATTCTCTAGATTTGGCCACTTGCACATGAAATTGCATTTAATTGATTTATCAAAATCTTTATTTTCAACTTGGCATAAAGGGAGAATATTCTCCAAGTTTGAATCTCCCCCCAAGTGGACATGTACACTCAACATAGCATTTATGAGGCCTTACATGTCTCTTACATGTCCCCTTCCAAAGGTCAAACTCAGCATTCATTGCAAAATTTTAATTCAAATTTTCCCTCTCATGGGCACTCTTCCCAAATCTTGCACAACCATTGGCCTATCATCACTTGACAAGTGTCCTTCTTTCATTTGTCTAATCTTAGTCCCACATTGGTCTCTCTTCAACACTTAGCATTTTGAAAATCCTTAAATAGAAGCTTCAACATTGAGCAAATCCTCCACAATTTTTATGCAAGGTTACTCTCTTGGTTTGAGAAATAATCTTGTTCTTAATCTCCATTGCATTTACATCATCTTGAGCTTTGATCAAGGATTGGGAAAGGGTCACTAGCACATGTGACACCAATCCACTATGGAATAGGTAACTTGTGGTTGATTTCATAATGCTTTTAGTTTCTTTCATCTTTTGTTGCATTTTTGAAACATTTGCAAGGTATTTCATAGAGGCATTTTGATAGATTTGTGAAATACTAACCCCTATATGAAGTTTAGTGTTTGCAGATTTTAATGGATGCCTACACAATGCAAGGGAACCAAACTTCTAGTACCGCATCCTAGGTAACTATTTCAAACCATATAAATATCTCTTTAACCTACAAACCAAGTGATCTTTTCCTTTCACAACAAAATTGTCAGGTTGACACATAAATTCTTCCTCAAGATCCCCATGTAAGAAAGCAGTTTTAACATCCATTTGCTCTATTTCAAAATAATAAGTAATAACAATAGATAATAGGAATCTAATAGAATTTAACTTATCAACAAGAGAGAAAATTTCACCGAAATCAACTCCCTCTCTCTAGGAGTAGCCCTTGGCCACCAACTGACCTTGTACCACTCTAATCGATCATCTTCTCCAAATTTATTTTTAAATACCCACTTGCATCCAATGAAATTCCTTCCTTTGGTAAAACTCACAAGATCCTAGGTATCACAACTACCTAGAGCCATCATCTCCTCCTGCATGGCCTACATCCAAGACTCACTTTCTTCTTAATAAAGAGCCTCCCTGTAAGATCTAGGTTCATCGTGACTACTCAACAAAGAAAATACACAATGGAAATTGGATGGGCTATTCCTGTCAACTGGATTTCGTTTCCTTGTGGATCTTCTTAAGGTAGGAGTAAGGGGCTCTTGTTGTTGTTCTTCTTCTACATGCTCATCTTGCACATCATCTAAACTCTCTGAACCCTCTTCTTCTTCTCAATCCTCAAATCCATTTGGTTGTTCTTCCACATGTGCATCTTCTTCCTTCTCAATGCATGTCTCAAAGTGCATTTTTTTTGTCTTATATTTCTCCTTTGGTTGCTCTTCACCTAAGTAAGCTCTAAAATCCCTGAAAATCACATCTCTAGAGAAAACTATTTTACGAGTTAGTGGATTACAAAGATTATAACATTTTACATTCTCACCATAACCAACAAATATGCATTTCAGTGCTTTTGGATCCAACTTAGAATGTTTCTCTTGATACACAAGAAAAAAAACTCACATCCAAAAACCCTTAAATGTGAAACATAAGGCTTTCTACCTATCCACATTTCATAAGAAGTTTTATCAACAAGAGTTGAACTAGGAGATCTATTAACCAAATAACATGCAATACATACAACTTTTTCCCAAAAACATCTATCAAGATTAGCACCACTCAACATGCTCCTATCTCTTTCCATCAAGGTTTGGTTCATTCTGTGATAGGGCGAAAATGAGTGTTAGAAAATGAACAACAAACAAAGAGAGCAAATAACAACTAAAAACACCCTACACTTCAAGATTAGCCTAATGATTAACTTAGCAAAGAAAAATGGAAGATTTCACCTTGTTATGTTGTCCATTGGTTGGCCTTTTGATCTTCAATGTTTGTATGCTCCTTGGATGGCAATATGCAAGCTATAAGATGGGATGATGATGGAGAGATGAGTGAAAATAGATGCAAATATGAAAAATTGGCAAAGTATGGCTCAAGGAAATTTTTTGCAAGAGTTTGGCTAGCATGAATTATCTCCCCTAAAATGAGAGAAAAGAGGGGGTATTTATATATAATTTAGAATTCTCTAGGGAAATAGATGGTCAAGATTGAGCCACCAAGATCAAGATGTAGGGCTAAGGTGAGTTGAGAACTCACAAGCCCTAACATCTTGACATGTGGCATGTGAAGTGGCTTGTAAGGGATGATGTGTACATGAAGTGGAAGGATAGTACATGACATGGAGGTAGTACATAATACCTTGGGATTGGGACAAGATCTCCTCATAAAGGAAGTCCTTGTCCCCATGTGGGTGAGAAGACATGTGGGGAATTAAAAATTCATCAAATATCCACATGGGGATGAGAAAAAGAATTTTAAATTCCAAGGAATGCATTGGGGGATTAAATGTGAATTAAAAATTCACATGGGGAATTGAGTGCCTTCTTCAAAAAGAGAAAGTATTTATTAAGGTTGACTTAGGACACATTCCATAAATGATATGGGGATTATGGATGACCTAATTAAGTCATTAAGGTTGCCCAAGTACTTGATTAGACAAATTAATGATAGATTAAAGACAAGTGGGAAATTATGGAGGATGGGACCCTAATGATGATTAGGGGTGTGCACATCTTAATCATAAATTAATTATGACTAAGAAAGAGGGTTAGATTGCTAAGAGGGATTAGAGACCAACTTGCAAAAGTTGGAGGATGTGACAATGAGAGAGAAAGTGAAGAATTTAAAAATAAATTTAAAATTCCAAAAGATAATATGACTAAATTAAATAAAGTGATACATTTATTTAATTTAGAGAGGAAAGAGAGGAAAAGTATTTATTAAATTAAATACTTTGGAAACCTTATGTAGGACACAAAATATTAATTAAATGAGTGATTTAATTAATACCGGCAACGAGGATGAATTAAATGAGCAAAGGGATGATTAAGGAGACGACTTTGACCATATGGAAGTGGTCAAATTTAGATGTCTACACATTCTTCCTACTACCCCATTTTTTTTAGGTGTATAAGGAGTAGTATTTTTGCTGAAAAATACTTGCATGCTTACAAAACTCATCAAATTCCCTAGAACAATATTCACCCTTATTGACAAATCTCAACACCCTTATCTTATAATTTGTTTTCTTCTCAACTAAGGCTTTAAATTCCTTAAACTTAATGAAAACTTTAGATTTTGCATGCATAAAATAAATCCAGGTGTATGTTGACACATCATCAATGAAAGTAACATAATATCAAGATTTACAAATATAGTCAACATCCACCGGTCCAAACACATCTGAATGAATGACCTCTAATAATCTATTAGCTTTATTAGTCCCATTAGGAAATGATGATCTATTATATTTTTTAAACACAAAATGCTCACAAAAATCATTTTTACCAACAAAATAATGAGAAATACCATCAACCAAATTTTTATTCAAAATGGTCTTAAGACCTTTTTCACTTTTGTGACCTAATCTATGGTAACAAACATATTGTAGAGAAGGGGGATTCACTACTCATTAGTTCTCTTCATTCAAAGAGCCTCATGGGGTGAACTACCCTAAACTACCTCAAGGAACAACATGAAAATTCTAGAATCAGAAGGAGCGATCATGAAGATTTCCCGAGAAAACTAACAAGCTGTCATCCAAAGGACATCAACGCAGGATACAAATGACAACGTGGCACATTGGTGTCCCATAGGTGTGTTGGAATCTTGTATGGACCATAAAGTGAATTTATCCAAAAAAAAATGACAAAGTGACTACTAGCAATCAGATCACTAAGAACTTATAAAATGCGGGGAAATCACAAAATGTAACAAGATTGAAATAAAGTAAAGTAAAAATGATAAATTAAGAGAATAAGAGATAGAAGAAGCTCACAAAAATGAAAGTAATGGAGCCTCCAATGAATGAGTGTCTTCAATATCTACATGCATAATATTTGGAGAAAGTGTTGGGGTTGTATAGGGGTTTGCCTCAGTCAAACCCCTGTTTTTGTGTTCCCACCTCCACAGACAGTTAGATAGAAAGAGAGAGTGTAACCAAAATAGACAAAGTGTGTGGTGAAAGAAAAACCTGCTTTAGGAGTAGAACCCACACCACCAAGTATGAGTGATAAAATAAATCCCTGCTTAAGGAGGAGAACCCATATCACAAAATATGAGTGATATAAGCAATCCCCAAAGAGGAGGAGAACTCGTATCACAAAGTAAAGATACAAAAGATAGGGGATATGGAATCCCAGTAAAATCACAAGCATGAGATAAGGGAGATGAAGCTACAAGGCTTAAAGAAGCCAAAGAGGGAGACAAAGAGAGCTGCAAGAGCCAAGAGAGCTACAAAAGGGTGTTTGTAATGATGTGAGAGTGTTGTTGTAACAAACTGTGAAGAGCTATGTGAGCAAGATAGCAAGGAAAAGAGAAGAGGGAAAGGATAAATCCAAATATAGGAAGATATTAGAGGCCCAAATGAATTGAAAAGATGGATTTTAAGGAGATAAGGGAAGCAAAAAGGAGCTTCCTGGGCGGTTACAAGGTATCCCAAGTTGTTACTGCCGACACAAGTAGATGACGAGTGGAAAGCATGCATAGAAGTGGTCATTTGAATGTTGAAACGTTGTGGGATGCTAGTGTGGTGCACAAACGTCCGCGTGGAATGATAGTGTCCAAACACATCATGCTACAAAACAACACAAATGGGAAAAGCACAAGGTTTAACGCAAAGCTGACGCACGAAGGTAGCTACTAAAAAGGGGTGTTGGAGCATCCTGAGAGGGGAAAAAGGCTGATGCAGGGGCTAAAATGAGCCTACACAAATGCTAAGGGACTGGACACTAAAGTGGACGTAAGAATGTATGTGAAATTGCAAGGGGTGCAATTTTATGACATTACATTTTTCCCCCACTTTAGTGGGAATATGAATCTACACTAATATGAATGCTAAAGGAAATCTACTAAACATAAATAACATCATTATTCTAAAAGGATACTATAGAGGAAGTAGATAACTCTTCAAACCATGGAAGCATGCCCCTAGGCTGAATACCTACAAAACAAATGCATTGGAAAAAAAAACCTGCACCAAACAATAATGTTAGCACACAAAAAACTAAAGGATTTGAGTCAGCAAAGTGAAAGAGACCTCGATGTAGAAGATTGTATCAGTACTATGTGTCATCCCCAAATTAAAAACAGTGACACATAGAAGAAATCTTAAACGGAGAGAAGAAGGTAAGGATCGATTGCTTCAAGAGAAGAATGCACCAAAAAATTAGGGAAGCAACCAATGTTGAAGAGAGAAAGAGCATATACCCAAGATGAAGAAGATGTAGATCCTCAATCCGGTATATATAATTGAGAAGAGAAGAGAGAAGAGAAAGTATCAATGAGAGAGCAAGGAGGAGGAATGGAAATTCCAAGAGAGATGGCTCCACAGGTACTCTCTCCTGAGGAGGTTCAAATAAAAAGGACTCCGTAGCTCCGTGGAATGATGAAGTTGCACAAAGTACACCAAAGGCCCTCAAACCAACGATTGAAAAATCTTGCAGGATGAAAGTCTCTCACAGGTCCATAGACCTACAAGGAGGCAACCCCCAAGATCTCTCACATGAAGGAATCCCCATGAAGTATGTGCCTTATAGGCTCGCAAACCTGCAAGAAGGTATCCCCCAAGATTTCTCACATGAAGGAAACCCAGATGAAAGTGCCTTACAGGCCCGTAGACCTGCAAGGAGGCATCCCCCAAGATCTCTTACATGGAGGAAACCCAAAGGAGGAGACTCCATAGAGTCAGATTGTAAAATGACTTCACAAGCGCACCTGCAAAATGACATGTTTACTTGAAGATAAAACATGTCCAAAAATAAAGAGACTACACAGGCTATCAAGCGGATAGTCACACAGACTGTCAACAAATTGGAAGGCTTTGAAAGGGGTCCCTTAGGAACCCTTCAAAAGAAGAGGGATCCACTCAAGGGATGCTTCAATTGAAATACATAGAGAAGAGAGGGGGTCCTTAAGAAGGACGCACATGTCCAGAACAAGTTATCACTACCCCCAACATACAGGGGAGGAGAACCATGCAAAATACTTTGAACATACAGGATAGAGGTAAACCTCGATATCACTTTTCATGTGAAGAAAATGTGGGTGTATCAATCAAATGGGAGTTTGATGGCACCAGAATCACAAATTTGTTGTATTTTATCCTTTAAGGCCTTACATTCACTAGTGGAATGGCCAAGCACTCGATGGTATGCACAAAAAGAATGTTTTTATTTATCATGCTTATGAGATTTCTTGCATGTAGGAGGAGGAAGAGTAATCAAGTGGGCTTTCAGAAGTTGCAATAAAATACACTCTTGCTTAGATAAAGAATGAGGAGCAAGAAGCAACCCTTTCTCTTGTGGAGAAAAGCTTGACTGCTCACAAGAAGAAGACATGAAGATAATAGACAAAGGAGGATGGACCAATCCACGATAATGAGGTTGAGCGGACATCATGTCAAAATTCAACCGTGGTTTTTGCTTAGATTGTTCATTCGAGTAGCCAAGCCCAAAATTACGCTTATGAGGTGCAAATTCTATAGGGACTTGAATTCCTTGTTTGTTACACCCATAACCTTTATGCTCATAGCCATATTTAGAGACAAGCTTAAATTCGGGGCCATAATGTCTTTGAAAATCTTGAGAAGGAGGAGGATATTCATAGAGAGAATTGTTCCAGAAATGAGGGTCATGCTCCTCTATGGGATTGCCATCATCCTTATTAACAGGACTGCCAACATTATCCTCTTTAGTAGAAGTGTAATCATCTTCCTCAGAAGGAGGATCAACACTAAGAACATTACAATTTATGCTCACACTATCCCGTGATATAAAAGAATAATCATCCTTGATAGCAGGTGTGGATGATGTTATCAGAAGGTTTAAGTGGATTGGGTTGACTTTATGTTCCCCACTAAAGGAATCTATAAAGTATAGAGAACCCCAATCATCACCAAGACATGCATTCTCTTGAGAAGAGATAGAAGGAGCAGACTTAAGATTTCTTGCTTCAAAAGTGCCTTCTTCAGGGACATCTATCTCGAGAGTATCCTTTGTAGTAGGTACTGCTAGAGTAAACATTGACACATTGGAAGACATTGAAGGAGTAAGAGTAGGCATAACAAAAACTTGATCAACAACTACCATCTCACATAAGTGAATAGCCTCAGGGTCAATCTTGACTATGACTACTCGATTATTGAAAATGAACTTAATAGATTTATGCAAGGTAGATGGGACTGCACCCATAGCATGAATCCACGGTCTACCAAGAAGAAGGTTATATGGTAATTTTTCTGATATAACATATACAAGGGTTGGTACAGTAATGGGCCCCAACCTTAAAGGCAAGACTATCATGCCCAGGGCTTGTCAACCGAAATTATTGAACCCATGAATGTCAATAGAAGAAACATTAAGAGAAGATGAATCAATATTAATCTTAGGCAATAGATTAATGCTACATACATTGAGCACCAAACTAGCATCAATGAGAGTATGTCTAATGCCAATATTATTATTGTTAACTATAATCATTAGAGGATCCACTTGTTTCTGCACATCCAGGGGTGGAAGTTCTTTCAGAAAGAATATAATATTTGGAAAATCCAGATGAATATAATCCATCAACGCATTAACATCCATCGGCCTAGCAGAGGTAGGCAAGAGGATCTTTTACAAGGCTTCCTGAAGCATTCCTTGATAAACAAGAGCAGATTGAAGCAAGACCCACAGTGAGATCTTAGCTAGAGTAACACAGAGTAGCTTAATAAGATCATAATCATTGGGTGGTTTAGTTGTAGGTTTAGGAGCTTGAGGAAGACTTCATTGTTTATTCATTCTATTCTCATAAGTATGGGCTACTGCTCTATAAGAGGGATCCTTAGAAAAATTAGAAGAATCACTCTTAGATGAAACACTATCAATAGAACAAATCTTTTTAGGAGAAGGACTAGTTGGAGTCACATAAATGACCAGTCTCTTAGGCCTTTGAGGGGCAACAGAGACATAGATTACATTTATAGAATCATCACAATTAGTGGAATAATTATTTGAAGACATATTCTCAACATCGATCCAAATAGGATCAAATATGGAAGGAGATTCATCATTAGCTAATGCACCATCTCTAGAAGAGAGTGCATTGGAATAAAGATGAGATTCATCATTCACCAATGCAATGTCTCTAGAAGAGAGTGCATTGGGATGAAAAGATTCATCATTCACTAATGCATCATCTCTAGAAGAGAGTGAATTGGAATGAAGAGAAGGTAGGGTAACATTAAGGAAATTATCAATGATTTCATCTTCTTACAACAAGATATCCTCTGAAGCAAGAGGACTCTCATGAGAAGGATCAATGATACAAAGTGACATGGGCAAAGCCAAGTCATTCTCACATGCATAAAATGGAATATCATTAACATTTTGAACAAAATTGGATATTGAGCTAATAAAAGAAGATATTAAATTCATTTTGGTGATAAAACTAAGAAAGACCAAAAATCTAGATTTTTCAAATTTTTTGGTATTTCTTAGGTTCTAGTAATTTGAATTTTTGGAGGTCTTTGGAGCAGAATTTAGAGTCAAAAATTGTGTCGGTCCCTAAAATTTGACTACCAAAGGACCTATATTTTAGGGATTGAACTAGTCCTCTTGGAGACCTTTCCAATGATGCAAACGATTCTGAATTCTAAGCACTAAGTCAAAAGTTATGATCCCACTGAGTTGGGGTAAATAAATTCCTAGCTTTTGAAAAAAAATTGTTCTTCACGTTGGGTTCAGCAAAATGTAGAGAAGGGGGATTCAATACTCATGAGTTCTCTTCATTTAGAGAGCCTCATGGGGTGAGCTGCCCTAAACTACCTCAAGGAACAACATGAAAATTCTAGAATCAGAAAGAGTAGGTCACCAAGATTTCCTGGGAAAACTAACAAGCTCTCGGCCAAAGGATCTCAGCGTGGGATATAGACAACAACACAACACATTGGCATCCCATAGGCACGCTGGCATCTTGTATGGACCAGAAAATTAATTTATCATAGAAAATGACAAAGTGACTACTAGCAATCAGAT
>VDFB02109065.1:13940-55488 GCA_007258455.2 Sequoia sempervirens | reverse complement strand
CCCCTCTCTCTCTAAAAAGTCTATCCCTCCTACCCACTCTCCCTCTCGAGCTCCTCTACCCTTAACCCTTAAACCCTAGGACCCCCTACCCTTTATCTCTCTCCCACTCGCCCCCCTCTCTCTCTAAAGGATTAAATTTGATGGTTGAATTTACCTGTCAACAAATTTTTTAATTACGGTTATCTATTGAAGGGTGCCCTTAAAACATTATGATATACCTTAGTGTATGTAAAATTGTATATAAATCAAACATATATATAATTATAATTCTATATAAATTTTCACAGTTTATCCAAAATATCTCCTTTTACAATCTTCTTAAAATTTTGATTGTATTTTATAGCAAAAATCCTTAAATACGGTCATATGGCCATCAAATTTAAGTTATCATTTAAAAATAATATAAATAATAATATGTATATTAATATTAAAAATAGGGTGTTCGACCGAACATTCTTGGAATGTTTGGTCGAACCAATTTAATTTCTTTTTTTTAATTGCATTCATTGGGGGTTCGGCCGAACATGGGTTCGGTCGAACCCATATTCGACCGAATGTTTCCAAAAAGTTCGACCGAACACTTGTTCGGCCGAACCCCTCTTTTTTCATCCTTGCTTCCTAAGGCACCAAATTGTTGAAAATTTTGCGTTTCGAAGCTCGATTTGAGAATGAAAATGAAGGAGATCTCAAAAACCCAACTAGTATCGGGTTCCCCTCAAAACGAGCTATCCAACGAATATAATTTTAGTATGTTTTGATTATATTATCTATCTGTTTTTTAAGTTTTATTAAATATAGGTTTTTATTGAAAACAAAACTCTACGTTCTGCACAAGTGGAAAAATAGAAGATTATCAAAAAAATTTAAAAATATGAGTGCACTAGATATTGGAGTCCTTGATCCAACAAAAAAAAATAAATAATTTTGATACATGCAAGTAAGTTATCGTTACCTGCCGTGTTATGTCCGAATTGTAATTGATTTGACTTTAAAACTTGATTAAAGAAAAATATTCAATAAAAACTATCTAACCAAGTGGAAGCACTAGATATCCAGTTACAAATCTAAATTTGAAAAAATTGGAATTTTATCTTTCAAGGAAAAAAGTTATGCGTTATACGGTGTGCGTCACTTTTTAAAAATGTTTTTTGAAAAAAACCAATTTTCGTGGAAGATGGAAAAAGAAGTGCAATCTGATTCCAAAAAAATTGAAAAAAATATTTTTAGAATCTACAGAAAAAATATGACAAGACTCTAGTTTGCATCATCTTCAAATTCTTTATGGTTTAATCGTTATAAGTGCCCGAATGTGGAGATTGTGTTTAAAAAAAAAATATCAGTGTCCAGTTTGGCCAAAAATTGTAAACCACTATTGTGGGATCACCCTGGAGTATAAGGTGTAGTCTTATGTCTTTTGATTCCATGGTCTTTACAATATCTTTCAAATTCATCATAACATAATTCACTGCCATTATCAGTCCTTAAGCATTTTATTTTTCTACCAATATGATTTTCAACAAGGTTCTTAAATTCCTTAAATTGACTGAACACTTCTGATTTATTTTTCAAAAAATAAACAAATGCTCTTCTTGAATAATCATCAATGAACGACACATAATATCTTGACTTAGACAAAGAAGGAACATCCACTGGACCAAATACATATGAATGAATATAATCTAACAAACCAGAAGATTTATGAGAACTAGAATAAAATGAAACACGGTGCTGCTTTCTATATATACAGTGTTCATAGAATTCAAATTCAAGATTACAATCTTCAAGCCCCTCAACCAGGTTTTTGTTCTTGAAGGTTTTTAAACCTTTCTCTCCTATGTGGCCTAACCTATGATGCCAAAGCATAGTCTTCTCTGTAGGAAGTTTTACTTCCATAGAATTTACATAATTAGGGATATTTCCCTCTTTACCTCCATGAGCAGCTTTCAGTGACTTTCCAGAGACACTGTTGCATTGAATAGCCTATGCATCCAGCTTGTATAGGGTACCAATTTGAGCACCTCTATCCAGCACCATTGAACCTCTAGTCATCTTATAGCCACTTCCAGAGAACGTAACTTGTACTCCAATATCGTTCAACATACTTACAGATAATAGATTTTGAGCCAAACTTGGTATGTGCATAACATTATTAATTCCCTTCACTCTACCATTAGGGAATTGTATTTTGACTCTTCCATGGACAACAATCTCCAAAGTTGAATCACTTTCCAAGTGCACCTTTCCACCATCGTATTCTTCATACTTTGTGAACCACTCTCTATGAGATGTCATGTGGAACGATGCTCTAGAATCAATCAGCCAGACATCATCTGATGCCTGTGTAGCCAAGGCTACAATGAAGGCGTCACCATCACTATGAGAAGAACCATTATCAGAAGATCCCTTCTTCTTCTTTTTCTCCTCTTTACAATCCCTTCGGACATGACCAGGTTGCTCACAGTTCCAACACTTCACCTTGGACTTCTTGCCAGGAGACTTTGATCTCCCTTCTGATTTTGATTTGGACTTCTTGTCCTTCTTTTTGCCTTTCTCCTTCGGTCTTCCTCTGACAGCAAGAGCTTCCTTCAACATCTCAAAAGATTTCCTTCTCATCTCTTCTAACAGCAAAGATGCAACAACATCTTCCATCTTGAAACTAGATGTTGTACTCCCAATCACCATCAAGATGATCCCATGAGTCTAGCAAAGAACACAATAGAAGCATACAACAATCCTCTTCTTCAGTCTTCACACCAATAGATGTCAATTGAGCAAGTAGCATGTTAAATGCGTTCAAATGATTAGCCACAAACCCTCCTTCCTACATTCTCAACAAGTACAACTTCTTCCTCAGGAATAGTTTATTCACCAAGGACTTCCCCTGATAAATAGATGCCAGTCTCTTCCACAAAGAAGATGCAGTCTTCTCCTCATGCACATTCAAAAGCACTGAGTCTACCAAACAGAGCCTTATCAGCCCCTTAGACTTCCTATCTGCAAGGTCCCAATCTTCTTGCTTCATGCCTGTAGGTTTCACTCCAGCCACAACAATCCAAAGATCATGATCAACAAGAAGATCCTCCATCTTGAGTTTCCACAACTCAAAGTTACTGCCATTGAATTTATCTATTTCAAACTTTCCAGATGTACTAGCCATCTTAAACTGTAATTAGAAATTTACAAACTCTACAAGACTCCCACTGAACAGAATTGACACAAAAAAAACCCAACGTACCCACAAGGATAACACAACTGGCTAGGCTCTGATACCACTTGTAAGGAAAATCAGATGTGGAAAATAATTCTCCTAACATCAATACCTTAGGAAAGAATGTAGATACACTTTAAAATTTACAATTATAGTCCAATTAAGATGCACTAAGAAACAGACAACAGAAACAAAGTATTTGACAATCACACATGAACACCAGATATACGTGGGAAAACCCTTACGGGAGAAAAACCCACCGCACCAAGAGAAATCACTTTGTATTAGAGTAATGAAATTACATAAAAATTCCAAACTTGTCTTTCTAGTGTCATTATACAACAACATTCACCATTAACATTCTTGTACAGGATTCTTCACATTACAGTCCACAGAATTCATCCACTGACATAATCACTCAACAACCTGTCGATTCAACCAACTGATTACAAACTGTAATCACAGAGTATATCCATGTCGAAATATGTCTGTAGAACTTCCTCACAAAACCGTCACAACTGACTGTCTTCCAACTATTCCCATTCGGCTCCTCCTATTCGTCCACGAGACTCCACATAGGAAGGTCTTACTCGGTCAACAAAATTCACAATGTACTGGCATCTCGGTGGGACACTAACAGTGTCTCGCCGATGCCACATAGACTTCATATCGATGTCGCCAAGAGACTCTGTTATCGCTAATACATTCTATCAAGCTCCATGAGTTACACCGAGTCACCAAGCAGTTTCCTATACCTATCACATTCGCCAGGAGACCATAGCGAGTCACCAAAAGGTATACCAAAGACACAAGTCATATCAAGCTCCAAAGGATAGTCGGCAAGACATACCAATATCGCCAAGAGGTTTCTCCGAGACATAAAGGTTACCCCGAAGTGTTCACACGTCGCCAAGAAATTTCCCTTCGCTGAGAGAACATACTAATCTCTGTATGTTACCCCGAAGACTCTTCATCATCGGCAAGACTCATCAAAGTCGTTGGGACTTCTTACCGAGACCTTCGTGTTCCACCGATGACAAACATTCACCAAGAGCTACACCGAAGACTTCAAAAGATGTTCCTGTCGGTGAGACCTTCAACATTCGCTGAGATGTCTTCTCGGGATCCTTGAGTTACCCCGATAGCCATCGACTATCAACAAGACAACCTTTAGTCACTAAGACGTTTCTCCGACCACTTTTGAGTTACTTCGAAGAACGTATGAATGTTTCCCTGTTGGCGTGACCTTCTCCATTCGCTGGGACTTCTTAGCGAGAACCCTTAGCTATCTCGAAGCCCATGGTTGCCAAGAGTCTCCCCGAAATATGATTGAATGGCCTGTTGGCCAAAGATCTCCTGAGCGCTATGAGGTCATAATGAATACACTATGTCACAACGATAGACTCCACAATGCAACCTTTCGAAAAGACATTTGCAAGGTCACAACGACCTGTACAAACCAGAATGAATCAAGTTGCTAGTCGGCCAGACAATGAAGATGTCACACCGACTTGTCTCTAATAGAGGTTTCAGCCTGTATAGTTTGAGGCACATATTTCCAACAAAAACCATTTACCAACAAGGAGATATAAAATGGATCTATCTTTCTAGGGACAGATGAGGAAATGGAAACCAAGTTACTGTTATCACCTAGAAATGCACCCTATGCAAAGTTGTAAACTGAGCTTTCTAGTGAAACATTGGATCACTTCGAGGCTGTGGGTCACATGAGATTGGAGTGAACCTCCGGAGGAGGCTGGTTTCCTTTGTGTTATCACCTAAACTACTAATTCTTTGATTGTAAAGGGAGAAGGAAAATTCATAAAAATGGAACTAAACTTATGGTGATACACTGTATTAATAAGAAATCATGAAACAAACATAGGAAGAACGTACACTTGAAAGCCTAATTGCTATTCTCAGAGCAACTTCTTTCATATTTAATGCTTTAGTCCTAACAAGTTTGGTCTACATACATACCTTGGGAAGGAAAGATTAATTTCACAACCTTAAGACAGAAGTGCAGAATTATAAAACATAGTTAAAGACTTGCATGTTCAAAAGAAAGATACAGAAATGAGAATCAATACAATCATGAACCCAAACTTCCAAGGTAAACTCTGTGTTGTATTCAGGATTCCAGTTGAGTTATATAAAAACATACATCAATTGAGGAAGGATTGATTAAAACATCACTAACTCTTCAAAGTGTGTAATCAGAACTATCTACAAAAAAGGAAAAAATGCCTTATATATCAAACTGTATCAGCCCCTTAGGGCTTACAAAAAAAAATCTGGCCAGATATCTGCTCCTTAGATTTTTTTTATTGAATTTCGAGCTGCACCCTACGTGTCCATGTTAGTGTCAAAAATTTCCTTCAAGGGACTCCCTTCTTGAACATCCTGCAACCACCGCATTCATTTATGTTGCTCGTGTCAATCTTTGAACCTCCCCGTCGACCGCATTCAATGCTTCTGAGCTGAGAAAAGATACACGTTGCTTTTCATTCCATTGGTGTTCTTCAGACTGCCACAAATCTCTTTCAGATCCCTCTGGTCGGTCGACTGAACTCCACACAGGTTGTTTGGGCGGTCAAAACTCCTTTGATCAGAATCGCATCTCGACGAGACACTGGAAGTGTCTCACCGATGCAATTAGGTGTCTTTGTAGCTATTGGCATATCATAGAACAGTCGATGAGAGCTCATGGCGAACTCATTTCATTTACCCCGAGCTCTTTACTTTCTTCAGCAAGATTGTGACAAGTCGGGAAGACTTCATAGCGAAGTCCAGTAGTCATACCGATTCCTGCTCCCATCATTGAGACACCCACACTTCGCCGAGACCTCTTGTAGAATTTCCTCTCCTTCGGCGAACTTTTCATTCGGCAAGACACCCGGCGAGATGCTTCGTTATTGGCGAGATATTGGCCTGTCGGCCAGACTTCCCTCCGGGCACCTTAGCTCTTGGCGATGAGCTACTTTCTTTTGGTCGGGGAGACATCGCTACTTTGGTATAACCTTAGGCCGATGCCAACTGTTCTCGGTGAAACCTTTTCATTGTCGGCGAGACTCCTGCCGAAGGCAACCACATCAAGACCACCTTTTCTTCTTTCGGCAAGACCATCTTCACTTGTCGATACCACATGCCAATCCCTTCGCCCTTTGCCGAGCTATGATGTTGGCGAGACATGACGAGTCAGCCCTATCTTTAGTGACACCGCTTCCTTGTTGGGGAGACATAACCTTTTTGCTATGACCCTTCACTAAAGCCTTAAACTCCTGCCGATATGTTCCATTCAACCTTTGATCGGTGAGACAAAGCAATTTTGCTGTGACCACATACCGACGGTATAACTTATGCTAATATAATCTTTTTCTGTCGCCGAAACAAAAGAGAATGTCACGCTGATAGATTCCTGGAGATGGATCCTGATCGTTGTGACATCAAATAAGTCTTGTCGATATGATCTTTCCTTGGCCAGTCAGAAAGACACAAAGCGCTCGATGAAACAACATGCCGATAAGGATTACCTACATCGATGAAGCACATCATGAGTTAGTCGATGAGACCCCACTCATTCGGTAAGACCTCTCAGTGGTGAACACAACTCATGCTGATAGATCCTTCCACTATCACCAAGACCACATGAATTTCATGCTGAAAGCCACCTGTATGTAAAAAAAAATCGTTATGACATAAGAAATGTCTTGCCGATAGGAAACACATACATTTCAAAAATGGATCAGGGGGACCCTGCCATTCTCACGCCGATATATTCCCTAGTTTGAAGCATTCAGACCTAATGGAACCCCTGTCACATGATATTCTGCCTGATTGAGCCTGAGGGTAAAAATTAGGTAACATTTTTGGTGACCTTTGCTTGATGTTTGTTGCTAAACATGAAGACCAGTAGTCTTGGTTTATCCATTGGGCATGGAGTCGTTAGAGGGATCAAAAAATAAAAATATCAGTTTTGCTGTTGGCCGCAACTCGCTTGAGATCCACAGGACACAACAGGTTGCCGGAAGTAAAACAAAACAAAGGAAAACAAAAGAGAAAATACTATGCTAGCACAACACTTAGGAAATAGAAAATAATTAGCCTGAAGCGTAGAAGCACTTATTGAAAACATAAACCTAAACTAATATATACAAAAAGGAACCCCATCAGATTTGAAAATAGGGTTTAAGGTGTATCCCATTGACTGGGATAGGAAGTACTTTCCCATCTGTTGTAGCCAGCTGATAAGCATTGTGCTCCTTACAGTCTCTGATAAGGAATGGACCTGTCCACATGTTATCGAACTTGGCGTGATGGCCTAGCTTACTTTTTAAAACATCCCATTTCAGCACGAGATCTTCTACCTTGAAAATTTTCTCTGTAGCCCTCTTGTCAAATGTTCTTTTCGTTTGGAGCTGATGATACTCCAAGGATTTCATTACTCTGTCCCTTAATTCTTTGACCTCCATGAGCTCTGCATACCTCACAGACATGGGGTCCTGTCCCTCAAAAATTTCCAACTGGTGAACAATGTCTAGAGTTGGAATCTCCATAGATAGGGGCAATCTTGCCTCTTTGCCATAGACCAACATATATGGTGAATTACCAACAAACCTCTTATGGGTCACTCTGTCTGCCCAAAGCGCATTCTTTAAACTGTTGTGCTAGATCCTTTGATTATCCTCTATGGTTCTTTTAATGATCCTGATGAGGTTCTTATTTGTGCTTTCAGCTAAACCATTACCTTGAGGGTAATAATTTGAAGATGTGCTCAAATGGATGCCATGCTTAATCGCCCAGTCAATTAATCTTAATCCTACAAATGCAAGAGCGTTATCAAAAATGATAGAGTCAGGCACCCCAAACCTAGTGACTATATCTTCATAGAAGCTCAAAACTGAAGACTTTTTTGCTTCTTTTAAAGCTACCGCTTCTGTCCACCTTGTAAAATAGTCAGTGGCTGTAAGTACCCATTTGTGACCAGCACTAGAAGGTGGATTTATTGGCCCAATGAAATCAATGCCCCATCTCATGAAGGGCTGCTCCACTTGAATTGGATGCAGGGGCATAGTAGGCAGTTTTTCCTTTCCTAAAAATAAAGCACATTTGACACACCTTCTTGACCAAGAATATGCATCTTTGAACAGGATGGGCCAATAGTAACCAACTCTCATGATTTTCTAGGCAGTAGTTCTTGGGGCAAAGTGACCTCCATAGCTCCATCATGAAATTCATGAAGCACCTTTTCAACCTGATCATTGTGAATGCATCTTAATAGGACGCCATTCAGATCCCTTTTAAAAAGAACATTATTTATTAGCACATATGGTATGGACTGCAATCTGAAGTATCTTCTTCTAGCTCTGTTCAAACCATATGGACACTCACTAAGAAATGGGTCATATCTTGAACCCAATTAGTTGTCCCCATAGGCACATCATCTTGAGCATTCTGAAACTCATTTGTATTAGTAAACACAACATCCTTTTCTGATTTAGTTTTGCTGCTTGACCCTGTAGCAAGTTGTTCACAGAGACCCTTACCTCTAACCAATTTGGTGATCTTGATATCTACATCATACTCCATGACCTTAGTAATCCACCCTGCTCTTTTTTCATTCAAATCTTTATTCAACAAAAATTCCTTCACACTTGCGTGTGCAACCATAATATGAACCTTATTATTTGAAAGTAAAGGTTTAAAATTCTTCATACTTCTGATCACAACAAGAGCATGCTTCTCAACAAATGTATACTTCTCTTCATAATCAACAAGTATTTGACTGAAGAAAGCAATGGGCTGTTCTAGATTATCCCTATTCTTCTGAACCAGCATAACAGAGATTGAACTGCCACTACCAAAAGCATATAAAAAGAAATCTTTAGAGAAGTCTGGGTTTACCAACATTGGGGCAGATGCTAATGCCTCCTTGATTTCTCCAAAACTATGCTTTGCATCCTTTGTCCAACTGAAAACTGCATTCTTCTTTAACATGGCTATCAAAGGTTGTAACAGGTTTGCAACATCAGGGATAAACCTTCTCAGAAAGTTGATTTGCCCCAAAAATCTTTGCAGACCCTTCTTGTGATTTGGTAATGGTAGCTCTAATATAGCTCTGACTCTTTCAGAATCAATGGCAACTCCATCTTTTGATACTATATGGCGTAAAAGCTTACCTTCATGAACTACAAAGATAATTTTTGTAGGATTGAGGGATATCCCATATTCTCTACACTTTTCAAAACTTGCTTGAGGTGTGACAAATGTTCATCATCTCTCTTGGAATAAACTGTAATGTCATCTAGATAAATCAACATAATCTTATTGATCAAGCTTTGGAACACCATGTCCATGGCCCTCTGAAATGTGGCACCAGCATTAGATAAACCAAAATACATCCTTTTATATGCCATGGTGCCCCACTTAGTTGTAAAAGGAGTTTTAAACTGGCCTTCCTCTTTAACCAGCACTTGATTATAGCTCGAAAAACCATCTAACAAGGAAAATCTCTCAGAACCAACAACTACTTGCAAGATTTGTTCCATGGAGGGCAGCGGGTAGTGGTCTTTTAAAGATGCTCGGTTAAGATCCCTGAAATCTACACAGAGTATTATCTCACCATTTTTCTTCCTAACTAGTACAAGGTTAGAAACCCATGAAGTATGCTTAATAGGAAAGACAATACCCCCCTCAACTAATTTGGTCAGCTCTTTAATCAATAAGGGCTCAAGGTTGGGATTCAAGAGCCTTTGTTTCTGCCTTACTGTCTTGGCATTAGGTTCTAACTCAATTGTGTGCTGAGCAATATGGGGATCAAACCCTTTCAAATTTGAATATTCCCAAGCAAAGACATCATAATTTTTTTGACATAAAGCAACAAAAGCTTGTTTATCTTCATGTGAACAAATTTTTCCTATCTTAAGAAGTTTACCTTTGAAAATCTCCAATTCTTCATAGTGTTCTTCTTTGATTTGCAAGCCAGCTCTACCCTTTTTAAGCTGATCATCAGTACTAAAAATTGACTCTAAGGTATCAAGGCCTTTGGGTAATTTATTTTTCTTTAGCTGTATGACTTGATCACCATACTGCTGCTTGAGTTTTGCTTGATTCACCATGGAGAACTGATCTTCTTCGAGCAAGAAAGAAAGGATCTGCTCATCACTGTCAAAAACTTGCCAATGAATGTTGTTATCAGGAATTGATGGTCTGACCACAACCTTCACATACTGCTGCACTTTCTCTTTTCTAATGTCATTTGGAATATCAAACTGTGCTCCAATGGCTGCAAGCTTGTCAGCATGCTTGTTTTGATTTCTTGGAATAGATACTAAATTAAAGGCATCAAATTCCTCAAGCATGTTCCACACTCTGTTCCTATAAGACTTCAGTGTGTCATTTTTAGCCACATTCAGGCCCCTTACTTGATTAACAATTAATTCACTATCCCCATAGACTTTCAAGCTGGTTATTCCTCTCTTTCTTGCCCACTCTAGACCTTGAACAAGGCCCTCATATTTAACAGTGTTATTGAAGCATGCAAAAACAAAATAGAATGCAAAGTAGTACCTATCACCTTTTGGAGAAATCAACATTGCACCTCCTCCTGATTCATTCTTACTTTTGGAACCATCAAAGAACATCTCCCAAAGTTCACTTAGTGGCTGCACAACTGATTTGCACCTTTCTCCAGGTTTAGAATCTCTGTGTCAGGCTCAAAAATTACATAGTTGCCCATACCGACATCTTGAATGAGGTCCTCAGGACTATCTAATACATTTTCAACTACCCATTCATGGAGTAGCATGTCAGGAACAACTTCTGATTGGAGTTCTTGAGCAGCAGCCAGCTCATTGTCAGTAAAAGTAACACAATTTGCATTTGCAGTAGAAGGAGCAACATTGATGGGACTTGGGTTATATGGCTCAATGTGATCCTTGGCCAACCTTTCAGATTTAATGGTAACCCTGGTTCCATATCTTGTTCTAAATAGCATATGTGACCAATCAGCTAACACATAACTACCTATCTTGGTTGTAAAGTCTCTTGATAAGCACAAGGAAAAGAAAGGTGAAAGGTCTATGACACATATGTCTTGAGGAATTGAAAAATTTGGACAAGCATGGAGGGTGAGATTTAGGTCCTTGATAGTACCCAAAGTATTAACCGAAGTACCATCCAATTGGATCACTCCCTTCTCTAAAGGCTAGTATTTTAGTCCAAGTTTGTCAGCAATCTGTTTTGGCATCACAGAGCTACTAGCTCTACTGTCTACCATACAGTTATGAACTAACTTATCACCAATGATCATTGACATGTAAAAGGGGGGTCGTTTGACTTCTTTTACCGCCTCTTTGCTGGGCCGTTTATTATTTTCTTGAGGATTATTTGTCAAAATGGTCCTAACTTGACCTATTGGAGACTCATATTGATCAGACATTTTCAAACTTGACAGGGCTGACTATAACATATCCTTTTGACCTAGGATGGATAATGAGTCCCACATGGACATTGTGACATTCATTTTTTTCATACTATCAAGGATGTTATAAGGTACAATTGGATTTACTTTAGGATGTACCATTATACCAGTATGATTAGCTTGTGGGTATGACTGCCCCTTGTCTGGGAGTTGTTGATTTCTTTGCCAAACAGGAGCCACTCGAGGGGTAGATGGTTCTGCAGTCATTGCCTTTCCTTTGTTAGCCACTTGACCAAGTTCAAAAGCTCTCTTCTTTGCCCTGGTGTTAGCTGCAACTGGAGGACTATCTTCGTTCAACCCAGAAAAATCTTGACCTTGCTAGTTAAGTAGGGTAGTATCATTGCTAAATTGGTCCTGGTGTTGTGGGGATGCATCATTGCTTGCACCCTGCTGCGAATTTGAAGCATTCTATAACATAAGTGCCTGGTTGATCAGTCTGTTTGAGCAATTGGCCTGATTATGAGGTTGGTTACAAGGGTAACACCACTCATAGTTTGTTGCTAAGTTGTTTTGGATAGGAACCAGCTCCTTGGTCGCACTAACAGGGGCTAGAGCATAGGCCTGAAAAGGCCTTGTGTTCACACTCTATCTTGGGCCTTGATAATTGCCTTGATACTGTTGTTTATTACCTTGATATGCTTGTTGCTGGCCTAAATTCTACTGCTGATAAGGCCTACTATATGATTGCTACT
Organism: Sequoia sempervirens; assembly: GCA_007258455.2. NCBI lineage: Eukaryota > Viridiplantae > Streptophyta > Pinopsida > Cupressales > Cupressaceae > Sequoia > Sequoia sempervirens. The sequence continues at coordinate 43,106 of VDFB02109065.1, read as the reverse complement.
TCTCTAAGCTTACAAGCTTGTTACCAAAAGACTGCAATAGACTTTTGATTTCTTGTAACTCATTTGGAGAACTAGAAGCAACATTTTCTTGTGTTACAACAACTGGAACAGCAGTTGGAAGCATTGGCACAACTGGTAGAGGTGTGAAAGGAGGTATTTGCAAAGGAATGTTTGCATGAATCTCTGGAAATATAGGCATTGGAGGCCTAGGAGCGAGTTTACCAGCTTGTATTAAGCTGTTCTCAGCTCTGGTTGCTATTTCGAAAGCATTTGGCAAGGACACTCCTCCCATTGACTGTATTATGACAGCTATATCACTATTCAAGGCCCTCAAAAAGTATAAAAATGCATATTCTGGAGGTGGCCTCACTGTTGTAGGGATTCTATCCCAAGTTCTTTGAACTCTGAAGTTGAAGTCATTCATCTGCTCTTGTGGAGCCCTCTTAACTATAGTCAATTGTTCCAATAGAGATAAGTTGTCAGACCTATCTTGAAATTGTTTATGCAACTTATCTCCAAAATTATCCCATGTTGCAATTGAATTAACTGGTAGGCTCCTATACCATTACACAACTCTTCCCTTCAGTGTAGTAGCTAGTAATCTCACTGCAACATCCTCTTGGGTTATGTGATGGACTCCACATAATGAAGCCACATCTCTCATGTTTTCAATCGGGGTAGTTTGATCTTCTCCCGTGAAAGTTGGTAGACTCTTCAAGGCTGCCATTGGAATGTCATTATGCTGTGCCAAATTCAATGGACTCCTTCCATTAAAAGCAACAAAGGGTTGATTCCTTGGAGTAGCCATTGGAGGTGGCTGAGGAGGATTTGCTGGTACTGTAAATGAAACTAAAGATGAAACAACAATGTGTGATCCCACAGATGGAGGAGTGGATTGAGTTCTTCTAGAATAGATAATTGTTGTCTCTCGACTTCCTGTTGCACTACCTTTCCTTCTTGGTGGTGACTGCTACAAATATTCAAAGGGACCTGATCTACCTCTTGTCTGAACTTTTCTCATAAACTGTAGAAGACACTAATTTCTGGGGTTCTTCTTCTTTGTGGAGTCGCCAAGTATGCCAAAGGACTTCTATAAAGTTTGAAATTCACTGGTTGCATACTAAACTAGTAGTTCAATCTAGTTCACTATCCCACCGGGCGTGCCAAAACTGTTATCACCTAGAAATGCACCCTATGCATAGTTGTAAATTGAGCTTTCTAGTGAAACATTGGATCACTCCAAGGCTGTGGGTCACCTGAGATTGGAGTGAACCTCTGGAGGAGGCTAACTTCCTTTGTGTTATCACCTAAACTACTAATTCTTTGATTGTAAAGGAAGAAGGAAAATTCATAAAAATGGAACTAAACTTATGGTGATACACTGTATTAATAAGAAATCATGAAACATACACAAGAAGAACATACACTTGAAAGCCTAATTGCTATTCTCAGAGCAACTTCTTTCAGATTTAATGCTTTAGTCCTAACAGGTTTGGTCTACATACATACCTTGGGAAGGAAATATTAATTTCACAACCTTAAGACATAAGTGTAGAATTATAAAACACAGTTAAAGACTTGCATGTTCAAAAGAAAGATACATAAATGAGAATCAATACAATCATGAACCCAAACTTCCAAGGTAAACTTTGTGTTGTATTTAGGATTCTAGTTGAGTTACAAAAAAACATACATCAATTGAGGAAGGATTGATTAAAAAATCACTAACTCTTCAAAGTGTGTAATCAAAACTATCTACAAAAAAGGCAAAAATGCCTTATATATCAAACTGTATTGGCCCCTTAGGGCTTACAAAAAAAAATTCGGCCAGAAAAACTGCCCCTTAGATTTTTTTATTGAATTTCGAGCTACACCCTGCGTGTCCATGTTGGTGTCAAAAATTACCTTCAAGGGACTCCCTTATTGAACATCCTGCAACCACCGCATTCACTTCTGTTGCTCGTGTCGATCTTCGAACCTCCCTGTCGAGCGCCTTCAATGCTTCTGAGCTCAAAAAAGATACACATTTCTTTTCATTCCATTGGTGTTCTTCAGACTACCACGACTCTCTTTCAGATCCCTCTGGTCGGTCGAGTGAACTCCACACAAGTTGTTTGTGCGGTCAAAACTCCTTTGATCAGAATCACATCTCAGTGAGACATTGGAAGTGTCTCACCGATGTGATTAGGTGTCTTTGCAGCTATCGGCACATCATAGAACAGTCGATGAGAGCTCATGGTGAACTCATTTCATTTACCCCGAGCTCTTTACTTCCTTTGACAACACTGTGACAAGTAGAGAAGACTTCATAGTGAAGTCCAACAGTCATACCGATTCCTGCTCCCATCGTCGACACACACACACTTCGCCGAGACCTCTTGTAGAATTTCCTCTCCTTCGGCGAACTTTTCATTTGGCAAGACACCCAACGAGACCCTTCGTTATCGACGAGATATTGGCCTATCGGCCAGACTTCCCTTCGGGCTCCTTAGCTCTTGGCGATGAGCTACTTTATTTTGGTCAGGGAGACATCGCTACTTCGGTATAACCTTAGGCCGATGCCAACCATTCTCGATGAAACCTTTTCACTGTCGGTGGGACTCCTGCCGAAGTCAACCACGTCGAGACCACCTTTTCTTCTTTCGAAAAGACCATCTTCACTCGCCGATACCACATGTCGATCCCTTCGCCCTTTGCCAAGCTCTGATGTCGGTGAGACATGATGAGTCGGGGAGACCCTATCTTTAGTGACACCACTTCCTTGTTGGGGAGACATAACCTTTTCGCTATGAACCTTCACTGAAGCCTTAAACTCCTGCCAATATGTTCCATTCAACCTCCGATCGGTGAGACAAAGCAATTTCACTGTGACCACATACCGACGGTATAACTTATGCCGATATAATCTTTTTCTGTCACCAAAAAAAAAGAGAATGTCACGCTGATAGATTCCTGGAGATGGATCCTGATCGTTGTGACATCAAATAAGTCTTGCCAATATGATCTTTCCTTGGCCAGTCGAAAAGACACAAAGCGCTCGATGAAACAACATGCCGATAAGGATTACCTACACCGATGAAGCACCTCATGAGTTAGTCGGTGAGACCCCACTCATTCGGTAAGACCTCTCAATGGTGAACACAACTCATGCTGATAGATCCTTCCACTGTCGCCAAGACCACATGAATGTCATGCCGAAAGCCACCTGTATGTAAAAACAAATCATTATGACATCAGAAATGTCTTGCCGATAGGCAACACAAACATTTCAAAAATGGATCGGGGGGACCCTGCCATTCTCACGCCAATATATTCCCCGATTTGAAGCATTTAGACCTAATGGAACCCCTATCACATGATATTCTACCTGATTGAGCCTAAGGGTAAAAATTAGGTAACAATTACTTTGTGAATGCCTTAGTTTGGAAACAATTGGGGTATTCTAGGAAGAGTCTTGATTAGGGTGAGTACCTTTATCCTTAACAAACTTAACGAGCCTATCAAATTGATCATGATTAGCCTGAAGATACTCAATTTCTAACATTTAAACTTTGGTCTTCTTTGCATGGTCTATAATGTCAAAGGCTTGATAATGATTCACAAAAGAAGATGAGATACTTTCATTTTGGGGTTTCAGAATTGGGGTATGGTCTTAAACATAGAAGAAGATGTAGGAATATTTGAAGTACTTACATGCTTATTCCATATTGCATCTATTGGTTCGATTGGCAAAGGAGTCTCTCTCTTGGAAATTGTAACTATCGGATGTGAGTTATCCTTTACTTTAGTTGCATCACCTTATTGATGATCAAGTTGATTTTGTGAGCGAGTGAAAATAGTATAAGCATCATCAAATGTTTCCTCTTCTTGGTCAACTTCTTCTTTATAGTTCAAATACGGTCCAATTTTAGAGTCGCCATTTGGATTAATTCCTCCTCCTGGAAGATATTTTCATTATTCTTTGAGAGATATTCTGATTGAGGAAGATCTTCTTGCTTAGATTCATAGTATCCCACTACTGCATTTGTAGGATATGCTTCAAGCGGAAGGCCTTCCTTGTAGTTCAGGAAGTCTATTCTGATTCCTTTGAGCATTGTCGAGATAATTCAAAGCATTTGGATAAGTTCTCCTTGGAACATCTTTATATGAAGGAACTAACAATCCTTGAGAAATTTGCTTCTTAATAGCTAGTAATTCATTTGCTAACTTTTGCACAATAGGATCTGTGGTGCTTGTGGAAGTTTGGGTCGAAAATGTCTATCCATGGTTCCTATTTGATTCCTTTCTTATCTTTCCAACAAGAATCAAATCATCTTCAACCTCAATAGACAATGATTGAGCTGCTTCAAGATCAGCTAGGTTAGATCTCTAAAAAAGGAAACTTACCTCTGCCAACTGCATATTAATGAAGAAGCACTTTAGATTGTGAGGTGTTGGCTAAGCATCGATTGGAATTCTGGTTGTCAACTTGTTGAACTTCACCATGAACTCACACATGGGTTCATGTGGTTCTTTCTTCATTGTGGTAAGTTGAACCAACAAGGTGTGGGAATCTTCAGTAGGCTTGAATCTTTCTTTGAACTTGGTTCAAAGAGTGGCACAATTTGTGATAGTTCTGATAGCAAGATTGTAGAACCAATCAATTGCTACTCCTTGTAATGTTTCAATTAACAATATTATTGATATATCCTCATGTTCCATGCTGAAAACCCCCCATATAATATAGAATGCAATGATATGCTCATCCAAGTGTTGCTTTCCATATCCATAGAACTTGGGGATGTTCTTGCATGAGGTCTGAGGAATTTAATGTAAAGGTGGAGTCAAATTCAAAGGACTAGAAGTGTTATCACAAGGACCTTGAGGTGGTTGAGCTTCCATTCTACCTTGAATGAATGGAGGGATAATATACCTTTGAACCAGTGTAATAGACAAAGCTCTCTAAATACTAGAAGCTTCACTTGGAATAGGTGACCTTACACTTCGAGGAGGAAAACTAAAGAGTAAGAGTATTCAAAGAGATTCCAGTGAGTTTCATAGTTAGAAAACCCATAAAATATCAAATAATTTTGTTGTTCCCAATGATCATTCTTAAAGATAAAAAGTGAAGCACATTGTAGCTCAAAGACTTCAACACACACGACCAAAAGATCCACAAAATGTAGCAAATAACCCACATCCCAAAGTCTCTGAATTATTAGAAAAGTTCACACACTAGAACATAAACTCCAAATATAATGATGTAGCACAAAGCCTATCAAGATCATATTTGAATTCCATTTCAAATATAAGATATAACACCACTTAATCAATCAATTGCAAGAAAATGTACTAAGAAGGACGTAAGAACAATCTTACACATAACCAATAAGATGCAAAACAAAGGTTGGATGCAAAGTTCACCTCTTTTATTGATTGATATTTGATATGCACACTAAACAAAAAGTCTCAATATGTTCCTCAAGTGGGAAACACTTAGCTTCAAAATATAAAAGGTCCTTAATACAAAGAAACTCCCTCCTATATATTGAGTTCATTTGGTATATCCACAATTATCTGTTCTTTACCTTTTCCTTCAAGTTTTGGAAACTTGTGTGCCGAAGGAGTGTCATCAACAAAATCTAGTGCCCTTTTCTACTTCCTTTCTATTTTACCAGAAGATGATCCAACTTCAAGTGATTTTACTGGAATGAAAATGCTAACTACTCCAAACTTTCCCAACAATTCTCTAAACAAATTTGCATAAAGTTGCTCACAATTTTCTAGAGTATTAGAATGTTCAATTTTTTTCTTACAAACTGGTTCATTTTCCTTCCATACCACATTATCATTCTAAGGCAAGCAATTCAAAAAATACATCATGATACATATGATCAAAGTACCAAAACTGAAGGGGTAATCTACATCATTTGTCAGTTGCACATTTTCTATTAATTGATCTTTTAGAAAATTGCACAGTTCAAAATCTTGATCCTCCATTATCATTTTATGAGATATGTAAATTGCACTTGCCGAGGTTGCACCTTCCCTATTTTTGAAGAAAATTTTGTATGAAATTCCATGCGCAATGTATCTTGTTATTGGATCTTTGATTGTTGAAATTACTAGAGCCCTTTGATCTCCTATCACTCCGGTTAGGGTTTCGACTTCCTTGTTCTGAATCGACTTCTTTTTTGGAATATCCCCAACATTGCATAATCCAGTTAAATTCCTAATCACTTCTTTTGAAATGAGATAGGGTTTATCCAAAATAAGAGTATCCTCATTATTTAGGATAAACCTAACAACATCCGCATTGACAAAATAAGGAAACTCATTCCAAATGTCCAAACTTTTATGTTTCACACCTTCAAGCCACTTCAATTAATCGGCCGGAAACATATTTCTCACATTCCTGATCTTTCTACTGTTATATTCATCTAGATTCACTATTCCTTTGATTTCTTCATTTTCCTTTCCATACCAAACAATTTTTTCTATCGAGCACAAAATTCAAAATTCTACAAGCAACTAAAATACCCGATGAATTCACTGCCAAATTTACTTGACTCCTTCGAAATTCTGCTGTGAAGGCTCTCCTTCTGTTCTTCTTCAATGCAAGGTGAAAAATGAGGATTCCAAATACCCTTTTATAACTTTGCGCACCTAACCTTTTTACTGCATTAAATGTTTTTCCCTAGGAGTTCAGGTAACTTTGTTTTCTCATACAACAAGAGAAGAATTCATCTGCGGACCTTCCATATCTCAATTTTTTGCATAATTGATCACAGACATATTTGTAGACTAATAGCACAACTACTAAAAAATTATTGCATTCTGGTGCCAACTACTAACAGGGGGACAAAGGATTTTTCTTGAAAAACTCCCCCTAGGCCAATGGCCTGAGATCAATATTTGGAGGAATTACCAGAGGCTACTTCCGGTATGGGCTTATTTCCTTTAGTAGATTCACTCTTCTTTATCCATGTTTTCTTCATTTGATCTTTTATTTATTCCACATACACTTTCCCTTTTCCTTTATCATCTTTCTGTCAAATTCTTCCTTTGTATACTAGACCTCTTCTATTCATGTTTTTGTTTCTACAAAATCTTGCAATGTGCCCAAATCTATTGCAAATGTAGCACACTGGATTTCTTTGTCTAGACCATTCATTCCATTGATTTCCCTTTGATCTACATTGATTAGGAACATGCCCAAATCTTCCATAGGTGTAGCATTTGACATTCCTTACACTGACAGACATACTTTTTCATTCAATTGACTTATGACCAAACTTATTACAACTAAAACACTGACCCAGAAATGATGGACTGCTTGAATTTATTTTACTTCTACACTGAGAAGCCATATGACCAAATTTATTACAAGCAAAGTAGTAACCATTAAAATTTTGAGCATTGGGTTGTCTTACCGAATATCTTCTGCCTTTGTTCATCTGAATTTTTTGTCTAGAATCCTTATGTTTAGATCCAGATATTTCTCCTTTCTCATAGCCAAGACCTCACTTATCATTTGCATCCTTTTGTCCTTTAGTCAGCTCATCAAGCTTAGCATAACTGATCATGAACTTCTCCTTGTACTCATTTGCAGTAGTGATTTCATCTCTGAGAATAACTATTTGTCTTTCAAGCTCTTGTTCATTATTTTTGGATTGTTGCAGTTCAATCTCTAGCTGAATGAATCCACTATTAACTATGTTGCATTCCTCAGATTTTTCTTTTAAGGACTATACCAAATTCTCCTCATTCTTCTTCCTTTCTTCAATCTCCTTAGTTAGCTTCATCGCCACAAATTCCATCTCAAGCTTTAGAGTAGCATTATTCCTAGCAAGTTTTTCACATTCTTCAGTTATTTCTTTTAGGTTCTGATTCAGGTGAACATCTTCCAAGATTTTATTTTCTTTATGCTTCAGCTGATCACAAATTTCCTTCCTCTTTTCTCTTCACTCGTTGATTTCATATTTTAATGATTGAATGGATTTTTTGGCATCCACAAGATTTTCTTTTAATTCCATGACTTCTACTTTAGACTGATCAAGATCATCAAGTGCCACCATAAGCTATTGTTGAAGAGCACCAGAGTCCATTATATTCCAAGGTCCACCTCAAGCTATTAAACTTTTGTAGAGGAACCTTGCTCCGATACCAATTGTTGGACTCAAGGAACACTGAGAGGGGGGACGAATCAGTGTTCAACAAGGTTTAACTTTCAATTTTTATCATAAACCATTCACAACATTTAAACTAAAATAGACATACAAGCACATTAAAGAAACAATTAGAACACCATAACACCAATATTTTTATGTGGAAACCCTATTAGGGGGAAAACCATGGTGGAGATTAATCCACAATTTATACTTTGTTAAAAGTATGAACAAAAGGGAATGCACATGCATTCAGGCACACTACCTAGAGCTCACTACTCAAAATAAGGAAGGTTCACTGCCTTACAAAATGTTTGGATTACAAAAAAATGTTGAACTGAGAAGATAGCATCTACAAATGTTTGGTTTCAGTTCTAGTGAAGCTCATGTACCAAATTTTGGACCTTAATTCACAACAATCCTCTTCTGCTCAAGCAAAATTCACTCAAATGATCTTCTGATATTCACACACACATTTTCTCTACTCTATATACATACTCACACACACACACACCATAATGAATTACTCAAACTCGCATATATATCCGTGAGCAAGAATTCAATCGCTATATGTCAGCTTCAAATAAGATACAAAATATTCTTCACATGTTGGCTCAAATCATGAGCAATCTTTAATGCGCACCCACACAAGTCAACTAGACTATAGCTATGACCCAAAACAAAATTTCCAACACAAGAAACAATTAAAAAAATACTCCTTATACATCCACGACATGCTATATTAACTAAGTAAGCCACAATGAGCAAATAAACAGAAAAACATTCTGCTGGATCTCCAAGCTCGTACATCGATTAATGCAACATCACAAAACTTACCAATAAGGTAACATATATGCCTAAGAAACTATCCTGGGGATCCACAACACAAAATGATGATCCAATGAAGCATACATATTGACAAACTACCTAGATACCCTATTCTTCATGCTTTCTGTTGGTAATACTTTGTTCTCTACTTTTCCTGTCAGTGAGCAAATTCTGATTAATGGACCAGAATAATGACTTTAGTTGCTAGCAATGACAACACTAGAATCCATATGCCAACAAGGACACTAGCACGACACAAAGATGTTCACGTGGCGTGCTAGTGTCCAAACACATCACGCTACAAAATGACATGAACGGGAAAAGTACACAGTTTGATGCAAAGTTTACGCACGAGGGTAACTGTTGAAAAGGGGTGTGGAGCATCCTGAGAAGGGAAATAGGTTGATCTAGGAGCTAAAATGAGCCTACACAAGATTCTAAGGGAGTGAACACTAAAGCGGATGCAAACATGTATGTGAAATTGCAAGGGGTGCAATCTTATGCCATGACACAAGCCTTTGACATTATATACCATGCAAAGAAGACCAAAGTTAAAATATCAAAAGTTGAGTATCTTCAGGCTAATCTTGATCAATTTGATAGGATCGTTAAGTTTGTTAAGGATAAAGGTACTCATCCTAATCAATACTCTTCCTAGAATATGTTAGAATTGTGAAACAAGCACAAAACCTTGAGCCGCAGGATCAAACAATAAACAAATACACCTTCGACGCAAGAGATCTACAAAAAATATATGCAATATGTTTTTGGGCTGCTAAGGCTACTTGTTGTTTTTGTTGTTGTTGTTGTGCTGCTAAGGTTGCTTGCTATTGTTGTTGTTGGATGACTTGTTGATAAGCCTATTGTGCTTGATGTAAAGCTAAGGAATGTGCTTGCAATGAAGGATCGGTGGGTTTTTGGGACATCTATGATGGGTTTTGGGTGTTGATGTTTTGAGTGGGTTGTAGGTTGTTGATGAGAGGTTGGGGGTTCCATTAGTTTAACATTCTGTGTAAGATGGTGGATTGGGATGGAGGAATGTAATTTTGAGGTCCCATTTGATTTTGCATGATGAGAGGGATCGAGGGGAAAGATGATGATGGTGCCATTAGGTATTGCAATGGTAATGGTACATTAGGACCTTGAGTCCATTGATTGAAAGGGCTCCCTTGATTGATTTGTTGGGGATTTTCTTGTGTTTGGGATGTGGCCAATGTATTACCATGGTTGATGGATTTTGGGACCAAGGGGTTGTTTTGATTTAGATTGGCGTTGGATGGGATAGATGTGTTTTGGGAAACTAATGGGATGGATGAACTCATTGGGGGATTTGATAAAGATGTCTGATATTGCGTTGAAGGTTGATTTTGTGTAAGGGGATTAACTTTCCATTTTGGGTCTATTTGAGACACTTGGTCCACACTTCCTTACATGATGTTTGGCATATGTTTGGTACTTGTGGGGATGGATGAAGAGGGGTACCCTCGATATGTTGAGGTTGTCATGGATTTATGAAGTGTAAGTGGTTTATGTTGATGTAGAGGATTCTCAGGAACGGGGGGAGCACCAAATGTTGGTGTCCAAGTGGTTTTTTGAGAAGGATTGGTGTTGAAGGTACCCACAATTGTGTTGCTTTCTAATGGAATAGTATGTCAAAAGTCCTAAGCAATACTAGCTACAAAACAAGGAGTTGGTGTGTGACATAACCCTAGTGATGGAGTTTTTTGAATGGTAGATGAAGTCAAGCCTTGTGTCAATGATTTCACAACAAAAGATAGGGAAATTGGAGCCACATTTTCTAAGGTTTGATGTTCTTTTTTGTACTCCATGATTTCTTCCTTACTAATTCCAAATGGGTTGTTCATGATGCCTTCTATCTCATATGGTCCTGATGGAGATGAGGGTTTTTGTGACAGGGTAACATGACTTCTTGGATCAAATTCTTGAGGATTGGGATCACTTGAGGTGAATGTGACTTTGGTTTTTTCCATGATTCTCTTGTGTTGTGATCTTTTCTTTACCATAAATTATGGGTCACCTATGGGAGAGTTGTGTTGAGATTTGTAATGTTTAAACTCTCTAGTTGACTCAAATTTTGGTAGAAGGGATGCTCTAAGTTGTTTTGGAGCAATGGTGATAATGGGAGAAGAAAAGATGAATGATATGGGGAGTCACAACTGGTTATCAACCAAGTCAATGACGACAACCAAAGTAAGGATTATAAGCTTACTCCTTATAAGAAGATGGTAGAAAATGTCAAAGACATTTTCATTGATATAACTTTTGATCATATTCCTTGCATGAACATCCGAGTAGCAGATGCCATGGTAACAATTGGATCAATATTTTACATGCCACACAACGTCCTTTAATGCAAATTCTTGGTGAAACAACTTCTCTTACCAACTTTTGAAATCCCATAATTTGAATTTGTGTGTGTCATCGTTGGTCCTGGATCCTTGTGGTATCATGATATATTCGCCTACCTTAGCAGAGGAACCCTCCCATCTGATATCACCTCCAACCTTAAGAAGACCTTTGTTAAAAATACATCCTGATTCATGATCCTAAGTGATATATGTTGTGCATGTTTTGCACACACACCCCATCGAAGACGAGGATCGCCTCTTTTTGCCCCCAATAGGCTATTTTTCCCTTGTCTCACTTTGTGCACCCTTGTTTCCAAGCCCAAGTTGGCCATGAGCCTTAAAACAATCAAAAAAACCTTTGGCTAGGATCATCTACCTAAATTTTTCTAAGTCATTTTCTAGTGCAGGCTAGAACTTGCAAGTTTCCCCTTGCTCTCTGCCTCGACATCCATCAGTCCTTTCAGACCCGTGTTTGTGGGTCTCCGCTTGTCATTTGATGTTGCATTTTTTCATTCGCTTGCAACTAGGTCCCAACATCCAGCCGATGTGTGCACCCCGCACTAGTCTTTGTCATTGTGTTTGCCAACCATCACGAACCTACAGTTGTGGGTCACCCTATGCAGGTCTCCATTCATGTTTCATCACTTTTCCAGTGTCTGACCCTTGATTGTTGCCCACAAGGCAGACTCCACATTTGGCCATGTCCTTCCCGTCATTGCCATCACCGCAAGTCAACCAACCCCATCACTTCAAGGTTTCCTAAGTTGTAAATGATCGCAATTCTTTACGCACGAGTTTCCTTCACCCAATTTTTGTTGTCGAACAACTAAGCCTTCACGTTGTCCTGCCGTATGGGGCCCACATATACCATTTCCTTGGGTGAACACTTGGGTTTGTGCTCACTGGCAGGTCCACCCTCGCGGGCCGCTGCATGCAGGGGGTCGTCATCATGATGTCATTTCATAACAGTGAAGCTCCACTTCTCCCCACTTCACAGACCCACAACCCACCAGAGTCGTCGTCTTCTTGCCGGCTTCCCTGCGGCAGTTGCCACCACCTTCTTGCTATTGAAAAATGGAATTTGCACTTGCTTATTTGTTGTGCTACGACCATTGCTCGAATGACATTCTCAACAACATTTTCATGTTGGTGCTCTGCGTTGGGTCTTGTAGGTGGTCTTTCCCAATGACTTCTCCATGGCTGGCGTGTTCACCTCTAACTTCCACGTCATTGCATTCAAGCATAATATCGGGGTGATCGGGAGTGGGGTCTTAAGTTAATTATTGGGAGAGGCAGCACCACACCCTAGAGATTTCAATGTTAGTTGCTTCCCATTTACTCATTTCGGACGATGGCACTTAAGGTCAGCCCGACGACAACCAACTATGTGGGGCCCACTACGTAGGCCTCTGTCTATGTAGTGCTTTTTCTTTGACGGCCATCATGCATCACCTTCCTACATTCTCCCACCTCTGGATGAAATGAGCATGGCAGATTTCTACATCATATTCCACTCTTCGACTTGTTTTTCATCTGTTGACAGTAGTAAGTACAGGGTGCGGGCCGATTGGGGGGTGCTTAGAATGCACATTGGTAGAGCAATGCATATCGACATATTGCTAGGGGTAACTTAGCGGCATGCAACGTATCATGACAATCAATGAAGAACCTGATCAAATACAATTGTGATCATAAACGGCCTTCTGCACATCATTCCCCGCCAGGATGGGACACACTCGCATATTGATGCAAAAAGGGAAACAAGTGTGGCACCACAAAGGAAAGAAATGTAGCACACTCGGGTATTAAAAATGAAAACCAAGAAGAGAGGGAGTTTTTTACTGATTGATTAACATCTACATCTTGTGGGGATCATTTTCCCATTGCCTTCTTTTTCAATTACGCCAACCCCGTCTGAGTTCTCCGCACTCGCCTTCAATGGAATGCTTCTTCGTAGGCTCAAATTACAAGCTCACTGTAGGTGCTGACCGTTGTCCTCTTTTTTTAGGAATGGCATCTCAAGGGTGATCTTCCACTTCCCTCTTCCCGCAATTTTCTAAATCACTTGTTTTGAGGGTGGGGCGGCTTTCTCCTGGGTGATGGTGTCATATTCGGGTCGCAATTCAAAATTCCTAGTGCACACTATCAAAAGAGTGAGACAATTGTTCATGCAGTGCTTCCCACAACATCAAATTAATTAATACAAAGGGAAAACTAAGCATATGGGAAATGTGGAGATAAGGGCAGTTGGATTCAATTCTCGTGGTATTGTCACGACCACAATAGTTTTACGAATGCATTCTTAAATGGGTGGTGAGGTGTGTAAGTTCAACAACAGAAGAGTCTTAAAATAAAGGGGGTTGCAAGAATGTTTACTCTAGAGGATGTGTGCCTCCTCGCCGCTCTTACGACCTCCATGTGACAACAACCCATGGTCAATTCCCCACCTTCATCTCGGCAGACTTGTATTGCATGAAGCCCATAGTTTGTCTAGCCGTCAAGTAGCAGTCATCCACCTCATCCCCACGACGTTGTCCTCCCGCAATTCATACAATTTCTTCAACTCCCCAAACTAAATAGGAGAAGGCCCGATATGATTAGTAGATAAATAGGAATCTATGGAAGAAAAGGATTTAATAGTGAATTATGACCTTGGGGGCATCCATACGTGATGGATGAGCTAGAGGACTTCCTTAAGAAATGGGCAAGTGCAAAGTCTCCTCAAAAATTTACTAGCAAGTCACGTACCACAATGTCAAGCTTGGGCGAAACTTCTATTCATTGGTAGCTTCCTTTATAGGAGGGGGATCGTGGGTGTTGTTACAAGTCCAATAGGATTCTGTTGTTCGAAGCATGATTGGACTTTGGATCTATCTTTCGAGTGTAGATTTGAGGGTAGTAGGATGTGGTGGATACAAATCATGTTTGGTCCTTCGAAGATAGATATATCACTACCTAAGTTAAAACAAAGGAGATTGATGTCAACCTTCCATTCTACCCAACAAATTGAGTGTTTGAGGGTGCCACAAATAGGGTGGTTGGCCTCACATCAATGTCTCCTAAAATAGCGTCATCATCACCACACCCCGCACTCCTCCACTCGCAGCTCTCTCAACGAAAATCTTCGGCGTGGAGCCTGCCCTTTCACTCGTTGATGGAGGACCCCATGTAGGTCTCCACTAAAGGGGTTATCTCTCTCCCCGACCTGTATTAGCAACGTCTCTGCCATCTTCCCCAACAACGGCCAACAAGTACGAGCTGCTCGCATTAGTAACTTTGATTGTGTCCTTTAAAGAGCACAAGCAACAAATGAAAGAATAGGCTAAGACGTACACAAAAAAATGACAAAGCCTGAAAAACAAGATGATCAAGAACGTCGAGGGAAAGGAAAAATGAAGCTTTTGTTGGCATGATCGGCTGATTTGGTAAAAGATTGTTTGGCTTTGTTGAGGATGATGATGTTCGCTAACATGAATCAAAGATCACATACAATGTCAATTGAGTAGGCACCTAGTGATGATGACATTGGGTGGAATGGACCAATTTTCCTATTGACGACCATCATTTGTGCGAGGCACGTGGTCCATGATGCCACTTAGGAAGTTCTTTGTTGGTTGTTTCCTGCACCATTCATTTGTGTTCGCCAACACAAGTGGCAAGAAATAATGATGAACCCGCAACTAGGAAGAGATGTAGTGAGGTGGCAGTTTGTCATGTTTGAGTGGAATTAGGCCAATAATATGCCAAGTGAGTGGAATCATGAAGGGAGGAGCATTAGAATCATAACATCACCAAGTTGCTAAAACACACACATCACTCTCATCCCTTGGAGAACCACTTTGTCAATGGGATTTAAAGGAGACACAAGTGGGCATGTACGAATTGGAAATGGTGGAAAGGTGAAAGGTGGCGGTGTGAGAAGATTCTAAACATTGGTCCCATAACCTACCTGCATGAATAATTTTGGTCACATCTTCTGAAAACAAAATCGTGGGTGTCAAGATTTTCTAAAAGCGCTTATGTGAGTAGAATCCATCTATTCTTGCTTTCAGAATTTGAATTCCAAATATTGAAGGTGCGAGAGTTGCACGGGAAATTTCCCATACGAGCATTTGAAGGGACCTATATTTGAATTGCTAGGGACAATTATCCATAAAGACGTCATATATTGGTGACTCAAAGGGTGAAGGAGGTCGATGAATGGGTATCTCAACTAGTGCAAAAGAGGGCACATCCTTTAGGTGGGAGTGATCCTATATCCTATAATGAACAAAAGTAAAAGCACCACTGTTGCAAAGGATTTAAAACTTTAATTCATAGAAGATTCCTATTCAAAGTAACTATGGTCTTTGCTCATACGGCTCACAGAACTCACTCTATCCATAATTTTATAACTAAGTGCTTCCAAGTGCACTTTTGAAGTGTGGGATCAAGCTCCCATGATGCTGCTTCGTTCTACCCTCACAGCTCATGGCGTCTCACCTGAAGAGTAGATTCATGATGGAGGTGTAAAGATAGGAGGGCCAAGTCAGCACAATAACACTAATATGGTAATATGAGTCTGCCTTTAATAACACTCGGGGTACAGGCTGTAATTTGTTGAAGATGTGCAAAGAAATGGCATAAGATGGCCAACCTCAACGTGGAGGACGGTGTTGCAACACTGGAATCCCACATCATCTTCTTTGTCCTCCCCTCCGTGTGGGATTGGCCTTGGTAGAGGTCGTGAGCCTACACACCGTTGTTTTAGCAAAATTTGAAGGATGACTTCCTGCAATGGCCCTTCTGCATGGTGTCTCACCAACAGTGTTTTTATGTGGCGCACCCACACTCCAACCCAGTTGAGAAAGGGAGTTCAACACACAATTAATGAACGTAAAAAGTAACTAGAACAATGTTTACATAAGTAGTGATCAACTCATTAAAATGGGGGATTTTGACTGAAATTACTAGGCCGAACCATGGTTCTGTTTTGAGAAAGAGCCCTATTTGCTATCATCTATAAATATTGGTAGAAGATATTGTGAATTTAGCTTTACATCATGATGGAGGGATCGAGGTGTATTAAAATGCTTCATTAAAATAGATGACCGTATAGCCAATGAAGTAAGGGTGGTGGGTATTCATTTGGGCTCAAATGAGTGTGTGTGTATGGTGACTTGGGGATTAATGTTCAGAATATACTTGCTAGCGAGAGGATCTATTACTTGGAAATTCATGCATGGATACATGTTGAGTTGTTCATAAGGATGTGATAGTTGTTGGCTAAGGATGATTATTAGCAAAAGAGGAACATCTTTTACATCAAGGGACTAATAGGTAGATCACTTTCATAAATTAAGGAACTTTGTGCTATGATCTTATTCAGCCTCTGTGATTTAAGTACTAACTAATATCATGATGTAGTGGAATTCATAATGCAAGGCCATGGATAAATTGGAAAAGAAGGGAATATTTTATTTCGGTAATTATCCCTTTTAATTGTCACTTGTATGTCTTGCAGGAGTTGGGCTACGAAGTGGAATTCGAATAAAGGGATGGGGACCAAGGGCTGTATGCTGGATCTGCAGGGGAATATGCTCTCACCATAGGGGTGTGCTAAGAACATTAAGGATTCCCAGGATGATAGTGTTTACATAAATAATGAAGGATTTTTCAAACATGACCTATGAACCAATGGCTGCATGTCGAGGAGGTTAGTGCCAAGAAAACAAAGGGTCATCTACCAAAGTCAGAAGCATGGAGAAGTTGTCTTGTTTTTCATCAAATGATCATGATCCTCAGGAACTATCTTGTTAGATCAGGGACAACTAATTCATTTAACAATGATGAAAATATGCAAACAAGATACATCTGATTGATTGAAGAATGTTGTGAATCCATCAAGCAAAAAGCAACCTTTAAGCAGTTTTAGCTACAGTAAAAGGGCAATCAACTAGAGGACAAAAGTTCTACAGTGATAGGGCACTAGAAGACAAAATAGGGAAAAGGAAAAAATTGTATTTTAAATTTCCATATAATAGGGGGTAGGTGAAACCCTAACTTATAATGAATTTGAGCCATAAAATGAAAAATAATCGTAGCCATTCATTTGGGCTTTAGAAAACTATAAATAGGGGCTCGTCCCTCATTTGTAAATGGTTGGAGAGCTGGTGTAAAGGCATTCAACAATAATAGAGAGCAACATTGCATGATTTATGGGTGTTTCTTTTGAGTTTGTTCATTATGAATGCATGGTTCTACTTCCATGTTAGTTTTAGCTTGTAGTTTATTGGATGACTTTAATGGTATTAGTTGTTACAATATTTGATGCACTTCCAACTCATGTTTTTTGTGGTTTGTTGATGATGAATCACTTTGTAAAGCTAGTTTGAGCTATCTTATTTGCTGCAACTTATTTCAATTGTATCTTCTTGAGGTGAATGCACAATCTAAAAATCTACAGTCCTTAGAAGATTGCACTAATTTTGTGTAGTTGTAGGGAGTCTGTCTACTGTAGCACCCTCCATTGTTACTTTTCATTCACAACTTAGGATTAGAACAACTTTCTAAACCCTTCCCCTTTTGCTATTTCTTTTAACTCCTTGTTAGAGTAAGATCTCAAGCATCACCATAAAGCTAAATCAAATGAACTTGGTGAGTTTCAGCTTGCTTTTTTGAGTGGACAACCACTATTCATTCACTTCCAACACTTTGAAACTCCATTTGCAGACCCAACTTCTCATGCTTTGTAAACCATAA
The DNA here is from genome assembly GCA_007258455.2 of Sequoia sempervirens. Classification (NCBI taxonomy): domain Eukaryota; kingdom Viridiplantae; phylum Streptophyta; class Pinopsida; order Cupressales; family Cupressaceae; genus Sequoia; species Sequoia sempervirens. The sequence goes on along the minus strand of VDFB02109065.1, from coordinate 25,021 downwards.
AGGCCTCCATATGATTACCAACAAAACACATCAACCAATTGAGATATTCCAAGCATTGTCATGACTTGACACCCAAGAGACCTTGCGGTAGTGATTTGTGACTTGTTTGAAAATTTCTACCTTTCAAGAGAGGTAGTGCACTTGTGTGTTGCCTGTGTTGAGAAGGTGAAAAAACACCCATCAACAATATCTTATACTGTCCAAGCATCGAGGGTACATTACTACGATGTCTTAACCAAGAGGAATCCTTGACCACCTTAAAAAATGTACATGATGGCAAATGTGGTTCCCATTCTTGTGGTATGAATTAATCTAAGAAACTGTTGAGGACAGGGTATTACTAGCCAACTATGGAAAGAGAATCCCATCAATACGTGCAAAAGTGTGTTGAGTGTCAATAGCATGGAGATATTATTCATGCTCTAGTGCAAGAGTTACAACCAATGGTCACACCTTGGCCTTTCTCGCAGTGGGGGCTTGACCTCATAGGAAAGATTACTCCAACCTCATCTAATGGACATAATTTCATCATAACGACCACTTAATACTTTACTAAGTGGGTCAAAGCCATTCTTATGACCTACATAATGGGGAAGAAATTGCCAAGTTTATCCTAAATTACGTTATGGTGTTCCACAAGCCCTTATTTCCAAAAATGAAACACTCTTCAAGAATCAAGATGTGAAAGAGCTATGTCAAACATTCAACATCCAACATTGATTATCTACCATGTATTACCCCTAGGGAAACAGTCAATCCAAGGCTACAAACAAGACCATTCTAAAAATCCTAAAGAAAATGGCCAATGAAGCTAGTCATGACTAGCATATGCAATTAAATCCCACCCTTTGGGCCTGTCGAACCAGTATTTGCACATGTATAGGTGCAAAACCTTTTCTCCTTGGTCTACAGATTAGTAGCCATCTTACCTATTGAGGTTGAGCTTCCATCACTACGAGTGTCACTATAAAATCTGATCACTGATGAAGAATACAAAGTGTCTCAGCTAAATGAGCTAGAATTCTTGGATGAGGGTCATCTTGATGCCCTTAATCACCTACATGTATATCAAAACTAACTAAAATGGAGCTATAACAAGAAGATCAAGTTTCGGTCTTTCTAGGTAGGGGATCTTGTCCTAAAGCAGAATCAAAAAAATCTTCCAAACCAAGACACTAAAGGAAAGTTTGAGCCTAACTAGTTAGGTCCCTTTGTCCTCATAGCAAGATATGGATCAGGACCATATCAATTGTCAATGCCTGAAGGTGAACCCTCGTAGGAACCAACCAATAGTCTACATCTTAAAAAGTTTTCTACCCATGCTTAAAGGGTGTAAATCTGAAAATACAAAAAAAAAAAGATCAAAAATACAAAAAAATGGGAAAAAGGATTAAAAAAGTAAAGAAAAACAATCGTCCTCTAGTGAAAACAACTTCGGTGGCGCTTTGGAAAAGTACCTTGGTGAAAACCTGGAAAATAGGTGCCTCACGTAAATAAATCACCTCCATCTATTATTTGGCTCTTTATCCTATCATTCTTTGCATCACATCCATCCATCACAACATTCATCCTATTTATTCCATCACTCATTTGTGTCCATAATATTATGAAGTATTGTATTCCCCTTTAGTACTACTTGGCATATTCCTAAGGTCAACCTGTCCTGCTTGTATCAAGGTAGTCTATCACATCAAGCTGGGGGAAATTCATCTTCGATTAGATCATTTTATTGTATATCTTAAGGTTATTAGAAATATCATCAGAAACCCCACAATAATTCATAAAACATTCATTAGAAAAAATCCAAAAACATTCAAAATCCTGAATAGCTGAAAAATCAAAAAACATACAAATTCCTATACAGCTAAAATCCAAAAATATTCAAAATCTTGTATAGCCAAAAAATACAAAACATCCAAATTCATGTACAACTAAAATCCAAAAACATTCAGAAAATCATAAGTCAAAATCCAACACATCCAAAACACATCAAAATCCCTAAACATGTCAAAACATTGAAAATCCAAAAATAGTACCATGTTGAACTACGAGTCTCTGAGCTTGAACATAGGAAAGGCCATCATTGATGTACCCCTGAGACACCATAGGCCAATCCTTTAGGAGTCCATCACAATAAACTAATAGTCCATCAATTGTTAATATCTCATCAACAATAAGTCAAGTCAGTCGAACTACATGGTCTTTGCGTGTATAATGTAGGCAAGGCTCATCTTTAATAAGCCCCCAAGGCCCCTAGGATAGTATTTTAGGTTAGGTTCTTGGTCGAAATCTTAGAAAACCCAAAAAAATTCAGAAAGCTCAACAAAACCCAAAAACATTAGCAAAACTCAGAAAATCCCTAAACATTCAAATATCAGAAAAGCCTTAAACATTCAAAATATCAGAAAATCCCAAAACATTTGAAAATTGAAAACCTCAAAACATTGGAAAACCTTGGAAAACCCTTAACAACATCAAATAATCAAAAACCAAAACATTCACATAAAATTTTAAAAAGATCAAAAACAACCTCACAACATTTTCAAAAACACCAAAAACATTAAAATATTCCAGAAAATCCAAAACCATCCATCCCATTTTTCTTTCACCTGCAATAAAAATTCATGCATAATAAATCTAATGCCATCTTCAACCTTTGGTAGAACAAATAGAAAGCAAGTATCGTAAGTCGTAAAATGAAAACCTAAGTGTCAAAATCTAAAGTCTAGATCATAGGTAAATAAGTCAATGAAGTTTGTATCAACTGCTTTTCAAAAACCTAATCCTAATCAAACCATTTGATAACATGTCTTAGGATGCATCCTTCCCATGATGGACATCAACATCAGAAATCACCTTAGCTAAAATAAATTGGCAAGAGATAGAGATAAAGCTCATTATTTGCCTTTGATATTTTCTTCTTATTTATCTCAATGACCCATTCCGAGGATCTCTCGATGATGTCTCAATGATATAGAGAGAAAGGAATGCGGCATCAATCATTGTATTTCATTTGTGTGTAGGGAGGTTGTTCAGAGTATATTGTTGACTATTGCGTATGCTTTGGTCCAACTAAACTTCTAAACTACATTCCAATGAGGTTTTTGTATGTCAAGATGTGAACAAGAATTATCCTATCTATTTGTAGAGTCAAAGTCCATGTCACTAGATGCAACACCATCCTGGTTTTCAATACCATGATGCATTGTGTCTATGTGTTATGTCAAACATAAGGAATGGTGAAAAATCCCAATCCCAAGATATGAGAAAAATCATCATCCATCTAATCAACATATCAAATAAAGTCTCGGTGGATCATGGACTTGTTGGACTTTTGAATCAATCTCAAAATCAATGATCAAATCACTCACTCATTTTCTTCTATCTTCTTTCCACACTAACCTGGTATCATGACAGCCAACAAAAACATCATCATGCATCCATCTTGTATCCACAAATTTTCAGCATACATACATCTCGCATCATCACAACATATCATAATAAAAGAAAACATAATTTGTTGCATCATCATTATCATTTAAGTTGTTTCAGATAATATAGATTTTTTATTATAAGCATCTTAAACACCTTGCATTATCATTCATAAATATCCATACCATGAACATTCATAACATCCATACTATAAGAATTATCCATATATACATCTATAGACATCCATAACCATACATACATCATGACATCATAAATTGCATGGAAAAGTACGCAAAAAGAAATGCATCCATCCATACATCATATCATCGACATATCATAAACATGTCATAACATCCATCCCATAACATATCATAGAAAGATACTGAAAAATAAGGTCACACATCCATTGCATTGCATTGCATATCGTTACATCATTGTATATCACATATCACATAAATAAAAGAAGTGCATCCATCACATTGCATCCATACATGATCATAATACATAAGCATAATATCTTATCACATCATATGTATCTATACGTTCATAAAGCATGAAATAAAAGTCCATCATATCGAATTTGAATCATCTTGTATATATATCAAAAAAGTGACTGTCATGGTACATATCTGAACCAATATATGAATATCAATCATAGGTACAATATCCACAAGGCTATCAAAAATGATCCCATGACTGTATATTTGTATAAATAATTGAGAAAATAATAAAAAAAAGTGTCTACAAAAAAATAGCTAGCCTTGGTGGCTACTCGACTCCCCTCTAACTAATGGCTAATCTCAGCTCGAGGAGGTGCTCTGCTCCTTTATGAAAAATTAGGTTGTCTCATCATCTGAGGGACATCTTTGTGATAATGCATGCGGTAATATGCAACCTAAGTGACTGTCTCTCTATAAAATCATGCAGACACTTTTTGTCCCTGTGATGCAGCTATTAGCACCTCAAGTTTTTGCCTTTTCCCAATCTCCTAGGCTAGCTATAAGTCCAGTTCTTGTCACAACTAAATCTCGTGACCTCTCTGGGCAGTCATGTCCTATAGTTGCTACTACATACAATCCCTCTCTTCCTGCAGTTTGTCTCTCTCGGAGGTGAGAGCATGTATCTGTGCCTATACTTGTGCATATGGTTGTATGGGTGGAGGAGGCAATGGTGCCCCCAGAACCTTTCAGTCATGCTAACCAGGTTGTTGCCCTAGGTTCTTGTGACCCTAATTTGGCTGTTGTTGTTGGTGCCCATACCCTAGAACTTGTTCCTTGTCTTGCTCTAGCTACTGCAACCCTTGGCCTCGACCCCATCCCTACCTCCATCCCAACCACCATCTCTACCCCCATCTTGGCCTCTGCCTTAGCCTCTACCTCAACCTCTCCCTCAGCCTCTCCCTCAGCCTCCAAGGTATCCCCTTGCTGGATCTTCCAGGCAGAGGGGTGGCCTAAACCATGCATCATACCCTGGTGTAGTGCCTGCATCTTGTAGGCCTTAATCATAGGCCCAAGACTATGGAACGAACTGTCAAAAGTCATTGATTGCCACTACAGGGTCAATATGTGCTCCCCACTAGACCTCCCTCTATGATCTTGCAAAGACTATTGTATAATCATTAGTGGGAACATCCTATACCTCGCCAAACTATCTAGCCACATAGTTGGGGAGATGCCACTCTATCATCGTGTGCACTCGCCCCTACATGTAGCGAGTCTATCAAGTGAAATACAACTATTGTTGGTCGTCGTACCATGCTAGAGCATACAACCATGGCCTCCATTTGAAAACATTCATGTCATCAATGACACGATGCCAATAAGGTAAACCTATAGGGTCGGTGTGTTGGAGTTTCATCGAAACCCTATACCTGAAGACTATGGGCTCATCCTTTTGAATATTTGCCAAAAAAACCAAATGTATTAGCACGACAATGTGCTCATATGCCCAAATGTGGAGTAGTGTAACACCTTCCCCGATGCTCTTTCCCTCGCAATACACTTCCTGATGCATGTCATGGTACAGGGAAGCAAGAAGCACTAGACCCCAGGCAAACATAACAGTCCTCTTAATCATCGCATCCCATGCTACCCCCTAGCCTGGACTGAAGCCTCTACCCTATCGTTCAGGGAAATAATGCCAAAAATCAGTACATCAACGAACAATTTAAATATCAATATGTGAGCCCTGTATAGATCTAAATCAATCTGAGAGCTCACAAAGATGATGTCTGTGTGTACCAATTAATAACATGCATCTCTCTCAGAATCTGTGTCATAGATGACACACTCTCCATGTATCGACAATCTCAAGATCTGCCACATGTCCTCAAGTGTAACAGTGGCCTCACTAGTAGGCAAGTGGAAAGAGGAGGTCTTATTGTGCCACCTCTCAATCAATGCCATCATCATGGAAAGGTGGGTCCAAACTGTGGGAGTAAATGGTGACTCCCCAACACCCCCAAGAACAGTTGCGACCAAAACCACTTCCACAAGAGAGAGAATGGCAAGAAAGCTTGCTTCACAATGCAAGATTGATTAGTGGTTGAATTGATTGAATTGATATGCAAATGTACATGAGATTCCTTGCTTATAAAGGCAAGGTTGAGAGATAGGATTAGACAAGATCATGACAAGTGTCTTAATCCTATGACATGATACAACTAACTACCTAGAAATCATGAAATATAGCTAGATAAGATAAGTTCTAGAAAATCCAACTAAGACTTCTAGAAAGAATCTTATATCCTAAGTAAACTTAACCATGTGAATATGTCCCCTAATTACCTAGTAAGTGAATTAGCTAGGTACAAGACATTTATTCACACCAACACGAACCTCAGGTGAGAACGCAATGAAGCCTAACCCTAACATCCCTAGCCGCTCCACCTGACGATCATCAAAGTACCTCTTTGCTGCCAAAATATCTGAATGATGCTCTCATGACATCAATGGCAGTGGATCCTCCTACACGCATCATACACACAACGCCAATTTTCCAAAAAGTTAGAAAACTGATCAAAATTTGAGACTTTGCATCCAAAACATCAATTGTGTTACTAAAATCAATAGCGTCACTCTTTTCAGGGTGCATCATTGTATAAATTTTAGGGGCACATCACCAAATTACTAATCCTCCCACTTTCATGGGAATATTCCTCCTTTGCACATTCTTCCAAAAGGATATTCCAAAAAAGAATATTCTCATGGAATATTCCTTCCCCTTTGCACATTAAATTTGGTTTTAATTAACTAAATATATAATTTTCCTCACCCATGAGAACCTTCTTTAAGAATATTCTCTTTCTTCACTCATTTGAAAAAGGGAATATTCCTTTTTATAACAAACTTTCAACAAAGCTTCTTGTACAAGTTTTGAAAGTGTGTTTGTTTGGACGAATGTAAGCCCTTGATTAAATATCAATTTGCATTCTTAACCTTTAATGGGAATCCATGATCCATGCCTCCATCTTCTTTTTATTCTGACCATTGATTGATCCTTTTGATCTTGGCCATCAGTTTCACCTTGCCTATTCTATAAATAGAGCTTGCATCTATTGAATAGGGATCCATCTTTTAATAATAAACTTATGATGTTAAAATCACTCTCATCTTGCACTCATATTTCATGTTTTAAAAAAGCATTTTAGGTTATTTTACTTGCATTATTAGCTTAGAGTATCCATTAATGGCTTCCATGATAACTTAGGGGCATCCATTTAGTATATTTTGAAACTAGGGTTTTAATATTTTGAATCTTGCATACATTTAGAATAGATTGTATACACTCACATCGATCATCTTAGATTTATCATATTAATCTAGCTTTAATCATGTTTCACAACACATTTTTCATCAGTTTCATCAATTCTCTTCAATAGAATTGATCGAAACAAGCTCATTATCCAAGGAATTTGGAAAGGGTCACCATTCCACATCAATGTGACACCACTCCTCGACTAGGATAAGTTTCAATGTCTTAGAGTAGATGTTTGTTAAGCTTTCATGTTTTCAATTGTTAGTTTTAATGGATTCTTCATCTTTGTTTAAATTGAATGATCTTATTGGGACTGATGCACAGTGGCTTAAATACGCTTCTAATCCTCATGGATCAAGCGTAGTTAACCTATAATACATTCATTGGTCACACTTACACTGTTCTTTTATGCTTCTAGATCATTCCCTTTATGTCTTTTGCACTCCTCTTCTCATATCATTAGAATTTATCATTACATTTGGGGTACCATGCATTTCAACTTGCATATCAAGCTTACATCACATTATTTATCCTTATATTAGGGGAATAATGTCTTTTTGTTCCTTATATTTAGCACCTTCATGATTACATCCTTAGATTGGGGGAACCATTCCTTCCTGCACACATTACCTATTTCTTACTTATATTTGTTGAGTAATTATTATCTTACCTATACTACTATTATAGGTGTTATAAATATTCATTTAGTGATCAAATAGAGAAGTATCACATGACATGACTTGCGCTTCATGTGTTATGCAATCCCATGGTTTCCATGCCAAACAAATGTCATTATAATTTTTTAAACATGTAAAAAATTCTAACTTGACAAATTTCCTACTACTCTTATTTCCCAAACAATCTGTAGGTTCCTATTTTTGTACTTGATTTATAGTTGTGAGAAATAAGCTACTCATTGTACACCTTATATTTATTAACATTCTATGTTGATGCTAATTTTATCATTCAAAAAGACAAATAAATTAAATTAATTCATGAATAAAAGCTCGAATGTGTTCCAAATCAACCATTCTACATCAAATACATTATTGTAGAAACCTATTACTCTATGATAATCAATCATATTAGACCTAAACTAGCATTTGGTATGAGTTAGAATTTTATAGGTGGATATAGGGTCCTCCACATTAAACTCTCTTAGTTTTGGTCGACTCAACACCATTTGACCACGCCAATAACAAATACATTCTTGTAAAAATAATCATTTGAGAGTCGTGTAACCATAACAACAAGCTTATTTCATGTTCTATGCATCGTGTAGCAAAAATAAATACACAACTTTACATTGAGGTGGGTAAGTGAATGATACCAAAGGCCTTAGTGTGTTCCCTGAGTCTATTGGTCCTTCCAAGGTAGGTTATTTAGTGATGTCTCTTAAGAGCCCTAAGAACAAAAAAATTCCAAACTATGATGGAGTAGTTCCCAAAGTTCATGACATCTACAAATATTTTTTTGGATCTAGAGGTGGATGCCAAGTCACTCTATATTATCCTATCTCAATTTTGGTCAAATCAATACCATTTTACCATGCCAACAATGAACACATTCTTACAAAATGTGTCATTTGAGAGTAGTATAAATGTGCTAATATGAATATTTTGTGTTTTGTGCATCATGAGACCAAACTAACTATAATAACACATCAAGGTAGGTAGGTGAATGCTACCAGAGACCTCACTTTGTTCTTAAGAGACCTAAGAGAACAAAAAACTACCAAACTATGATGGAGTAGTTCTTGAAGTTTGTGATACCTACAAATGTTTTGTTTTACCTACAAGTGGATGTCGAGTCCCTCTACAATACTCTTTGTTTTGGTCAAACCCACACCATTTGACTATGGAAACAATGAGTGCATTCTTACAAAATGCATCTTTTGAGAGTAATATAAAATTCCCAATAAACATATTTATGTTTCATCCATTTTAGGTTGAACCAATTGTGCCAACATGTCAAGGTGGGTAGTGAAATGCTATTAGATGCCTCGATTCACTTCCCATGTCTTTTGATCCTTGCAAGGTACATAAAAGTCATTTTTCACTTAGGGAAAGCTAGTCAAGACTATGATAACCCTCTTAGGAATTTGAATGCAACATTGAAAAATGCATTTAATGTATGTGGGGGGTCACACCTTGAGACATGTCATCTTAAGCATGAGAATTAAATTAAGGTTCATGTGGGTTTTGCATTGAAGGTTTTAATGAATCTTGTATCTAGAGTCAAACTTGGGAACTATCCTTAGAAATGTCTATTTAGTGCATTGATTAGAAATATAAGTAAGTTTCTTGTTGATCATTTTCTATATATGGTGCTTAGTGTTATGAAATAACTTGCACAATAGAAGAATATGATATGAAATATGTTACAAATACTTGATAATAACTGAGAATAACAAGCCACTTCAAGGGGGAAAACCTCCAAATATCTCTAATGAGAACACACTTCACAACTTGATGATGAAATAAGACTCACAACCTCCTATATATACCTATTTATGCCTAGGATATCACCTAGGCTGACCTAAACAACTAAATAACAATATACTAATGATAATATGACTTAATAGAGAGTTAAGATAGCCACAAGCCGACTATTCATAACTCAATGTACACTAATATTAAGGGTCTAGCATGCCCCCCTTCTTCAAAGAAGCATTGTCCTCAATGCTAATCAAGTTTGGATTCTTTTGAATGAACTCCTCGTCCTCCCATGTGGCATCTTCAACTAGTAAACTATTCCATTGGATGAGATACTCAGTGAGAGTTCTATTCCTCAGCTTCTTCGTGTGTATTTGACGAATGCACTCTGGTTCCAAAATGATTCTTCCTTCTTGATCAAGCTCTAGTAGTGTTGTTTGAGTGGGAATATTATCCCCAATTACCTTCTTCAAATAGGAAACATGAAAAAATGGATGTATCTTTGTTGTTGGTGGCAACTCTAGCTTGTAGGCAACACTACCGATATTTTGCATGATTTGGTATGGACCATAATACCGTGGAGACAACTTTTTTTTTTTGTTTAGTGAGATTTGCTTATAAGACTGCAATCTCAAGAAGACCCAATCCCCAACTTCAAAACTTCTTTCACTACAATGTTGGTATTCCTGTTGTTTCATTCGATTTTGTGCCATGGCTAAATTCTCCTTGAGTCCTGAAAGTACTTGTTGTTGATGAAGCAAGTGGTCTTCTACTACCTGAAATCTTGGTGACACCTTTATTGATGATGTGATGGAAGGAGGATGATATCCATAAAGTGCCAAAAATGGAGACATTTTTTATGAGTTATGAAAAGAAGTGTTATACCACCATTCTACAAGTGGTAGCCAATCTACCTATTGAGACTATTTCTCTGAAGTGAAACAACATAGATATCCTTCCAAACACTTATTAACAACCTCAGTTTTCCCATTTGATTAAGGGTGGTATGAAGAGCTATGATCCAATTGAGTACCCAAACATGAGAATAAATCTTTCCAAAAGTGACTAGTGAAGATAGGATCACGATCACTAACAATAACCTTAGGTGTACCATGTAGCTTTTGGATATTCTCCAAAAAATATTTTTCTGCTGCACTTGTTGTAAAAGGATGTGATAATGCAATGAAATGTGCATATTTAGTGAGGTGATCAACTACTACCATGATGACATTATGACCTTTAGATTTTGGAAGCCCCGTGATGAAGTCCATGGATACCTCTTCCCAATGTTGGCTAGGAATAGATAAGGGTTGCAAGAGACCTGGTGTCTTAATTGTCTCCCCTTTATTCCTTTGACAAACCAAACATTCAGCCACAAATTTTTGAACATCACCTTTTAGCCCTTCCCAAAAAAAAAATTGCTTGACTCGATGATATGTCTTCAAAAATCCTAAATGA